>VNJW01004730.1:0-228202 GCA_008042615.1 Drosophila auraria | reverse complement strand
ATGGCAGCTATAGGATATAGTGGTCCGTTCCGACATATATACTGCGTGCTAAAGAAATAAGACTATGCTGAAAATTTCAGCCCGATAGCTCAAAAACTGAGAGACTAGTTCGCGTAGAAACCGACAGACAGACAGACGGACAGACAGACGGACAGAAAGACGGACAGACATACGGACAGACAGACGGACAGACAGACGGACAGACAGACGGACAGACAGACAGACGGACATGGCTAGATCGACTCGGCTGGTGATGCTGATCAAGAATATATATACTTTATGGGGTCTGAGATGCCTCCTTCACTGCGTTGCAAATATCATGGCAAAATTATAATACCCTCTGCAAGGGTATAAAAAGGGGAATAAAAATCAAAATAAATAAATGTATATGGAGGGCTTCTCTTTAAATGCTTCATTGATGTTTTTCCTTGTTTTTCCATTGAGCCAAATATTTAAGCTTGAATATTTTATGAACACAAGTGTATTTCTTCTGATATTTATGTATTTATTTTCCATATTTAATACCTTATCAGTTATCAGTTATTTTTCCTTGCCAAATGAAGCGTGTTTAACCCGTAAGTGTCCTTGATAGTATCAGCCCTTGTTAAGCGATGAATATAATCAAATTAAATTTACTTTTTAAAGAGGACTTCAGTTTCTAGGACGACCGTGAGAGCATTGCCTGTGCCTGGCTCGTAAAATACAAATACAAATATAAGCCAGAGTCGGGAGTCGGGAGTCAGAGTTTTATTATTGCAGCCGACACACAGTTGGCGATGGGTTAATGCCATTGCCATTGCCAATTTTGCCACCGGCTTAGCACCTCCCTCCGACACCCATTTTTCGCCATTTCCCATTGTATCCGCTTCCGTTTCCGCTTGCGTTTGCTCTCTCTCTCTGTGTGTGTGTTTGCTGGGCAGTTTTTAACAACGCGTCGGGCTGTCAGCTAGATCAGCAGTCAGAGCATATGGCATATGGCTATATACATATGTATATATATGGTATATATAGTATATAGCTGGCCTCCTGCAGCGGCGTCATCAAATTTTATGATCACACTCAAACACTCACGTGCAAGGACAGCAATTAATGGATGCCGGGCGGCGTTTATGTGCTTGTATCCTGGCGAAACAATTCCACCTTCCTTTCTTTATAGTTGCCACATAAAATGGGGTGCCACACTGCCCGAAAAATATAGTTAAATTCAAGAGAACCTTCTTTGATTCATTTAGTATTATTTTTGATCAAAACAAGGCCTCAGTCAGACTTTTCTTTCAGTGCTTGAGGCCATAATGCACCATTGGTTGGACATTTCGATATTAATTCGAGTGCCTGCAACTGTCAGTTTAATTAATTTGGAAAATGTTTACAATTTACGTCCCGGGAACCCCGACTCCGATCCAGGTCCGTCAATTAGTCTCAATTAAGGACCCGGGCTCCGGCATTTGATTTTTCTCTGGCGGAGGATGAGGAGCTGCGCTGCGCTGAGCTGAGCTGAGCTGGAGGTTCAATCCCATTTCCTCGTGCTTGACCTTTCTTTCAACTTGACGCCATTAATGGTAATGTTGGTCTTTGGGGCACATTTTCCAGCTTATTAACTTGGCCATTCGCCGAGTTTTTCCTGTCCCTTTTTCGGTCAAAGCTCTCCTGTTGCTTTCCGCTTTTCTTTAAGGTTTTTTTTTCCAAGTTATTTCTGGACTCGGCTTTAATGTTAATTTCTGTTCGCAACTGAAACTATGCCCGCTTTTCTGGGGCCCCCAAAACAAGGCGTCAAGTTGCCAACGATGTTTGCCCAGGGCCCAGCACCACCCTCAGCCCTCAGCCCTCAGCCCTCAGCCCTTAGCGTCCCACTGCCCCCATTTTGGCCCATTTTTTGCGGTCTTTCATTTTGTTACTACACATAAATTGAACATTTTGCCGCAATGCCGCACACATTTTGCCTGTTGCTCGGCCAGAGGAGCAACAGGAGCAGGACGGCAGGACGGCAGGGGCAGGCAGTTGGGAAAAGCGGCAAGGCTGAACAGATGGCAAACCACTCGACGCAGACAAGGACGATGTAATAAAGTTAGAGCCTGTCAGGCGGTGTGCCGCCGCCACAAAAGAAATGCGGTTAGACGGAACGGAAAGAAGCGCCGCCACACTAGCAACGCCCCTATTTTCCGCCCACTTTTCCACCCACTTTTCCCCCGACTTGTCATTGTCAAGGCCTCCGTTTTCGCCTCCGCCCCCGGCAACTCAAAAACACAACTCAAAAATACACACACACACCCATTGCCGGGGCAATCAATAAGGAAGTAGCTCCGGACTCATAAATAAGTGAATGCCTGAATGAATCCAAAGATTTTCGAGACTCGAATTACCCGACTCAGGATGCTCAGGATGCTAAGGATGATGTAAGCCTGGTCGGCAGATGAAAGCCAGTTGCCAAAATCCGCTAACGAAGCAATTAGCATCTGTGCCAGGTGAACACAGCACTGAGATTTATGGGGAGCTAAGGAGAATCCTTAATACACTTGAGTCTAGAAATAATATTCTGTCTTTTTCCTAGTATTTCAGTACGAAATATAAGTGTTCAGTATTTTTATTTTAGTATTTTAAAGACTAAAATAATGCTTTTATTTTAAATAAGCAAATAATAGAAATAAATTATATAGAAGAATATATAGAAGATAAATACACTTGAGTCTATAAAGAATATTGTCTTTTTTTTAGTATTTTATTACAAAAATATAGGTGTTAGGTATTTTTATTTTAGTATTTTAAATACAAAATAATGCTATGTGGTATTTTAATTAAAGTATTTTAAATAAGCAAATAATAGAAATAAATTATATAGAAGAATATATAGAAGATATAGATATAGATACAAAATATAAGTGTTGAGTATTTTTATTTTAGTATTTTAAATACAAATTAATGCCATTTGATATTTTATTTAAAGTATTTAAAATAAGCAATTAATAGAAATAAATTATATAGAAGATATATAAAAGATTCCACGAGAACAGGTTATATTTTGATAAAGAATAATTATAATACCACCGAATATCGAGGAAGAATTCATTTTAAAATATTTTTCAACATATTTTTCTATTAAATTTCATTGAGTTATGGTATTACGTGGTATTGATGAAAAATAATCATAATAATACCATATATTAATAAAGAAAAGAATCTTTAATACACTTGAGTCTAGAAAGAATATTCTGTCTTTTTTCTAGTATTTCAATACAAAACATAAGTGTTAGGTATTTATATTTTAGTATTTTAAATGCAAAATAATACCCTTTGGTATTTTAATTGAAGTATTTTAAGTGAGAAAATAATAAAAATAAATATATCGAAGAATTTATAAAAGTTTCTGCGAGTACGGGTTATATTTTGTTAAGAATAATCATAATACCACAAAATATCCAGAAAGAATTAATTTTAAAATAGTTTTTAACATATTTTTCTATGAAATTTCACATTAGAAAGCTGGAGTTATGGTATTAAATGGTATTAATTAGGAATAATCATAATAATACCATATATTAATAAAGAAGAAGAATATAAAGAAGATTCTGCGAGTACAGGGTATATTTCGATATATAATAATCATAATACCAACGAATATCGAGAAAGAATTCATTTTAAAATAGTTTTCAACATCTTTTTCTACAGAATTTTACATTAAAAAGCTTTAGTTATGGTATAACGTGGTATTAATTAGGAATAATCATAATAATATCATATAATAATAAAAAATTAATTTAAAAATAAATTAAACATATAATTCGATAAAATTTAAATTGTATTAATTTGTATAAATGGAATTTTATATTTAAAAGCCTAATTTATGATCTTAAAATGCCTCTTTTTTTGGAACAGTGTTCTCGACGGACATGTGCTGTGCCTTACAGTGCCGGCCATGGCTATAGGCACTTCCCTGGCAAGGGATTCACCATCATTAGACCGAGAAGGAGCAGAGCTCCCGTTGCCACGGATTAAATGGTCTCCCTCAGCTGTTGCCATGGCCGGGGGGGCTTACGAGACGGGCCCAGACACTCATCAAAAGAAGTGGAGTCGTCCGGCCAGGATGCGAGGATGCGAGGATGCGAGGATGCGAGGCAAACAAATTAGTTAGTTGGATTTTCCTCTTATTCGAGACTGAGAGTAAACAAAATCCGCACCTAATGCGGCTCAACAGGGGCCTCGGCATACATTTTGGGAATGGCAATGGAATGTAAGCGAACAGCACATTCCCATGTGGATTCCATTTCTTGTATTGGAAATAAAATAAAATGGAAGTGAAGGCATTCCTCAATTAGTATCGAAATTTAAATGGCAACCGGCAACCGGCAACCACACCATCATCCACCTCCGTCCTCCTTCCGGGGTAATTAATTATGTATAAAAATATTCCCTGCCTCGCTCAGCCCTCCCCCACATCAATTAAAAACAACGCAAATCTCGCCCTGAGTCGAGACCCTTCGGCTTCGGCTTCGCCAGCTTTGTATTTGTTTTTACATAAACAATTTTTGGATTTTTCATTTTTCGTGAGAGAGAGTGAGGCTGGAGAGGTGGGCTTTGTTTTGTAGATTTCTAATTACGACAGCCTCTTCTTGGCCGGGGCTTTTGTGGGCTTTCCGCAGAAGTTCTTTTGAGACGCGGCTTAATTATGTCTCCTCAAGGCAGCCAAGGGAAACATTTTTTATATGCAAAATAAATAAGGGAAGGAGGAGGACGGTGCAGGAGGAGGGGTGGAAAAAATTCAACAAATTGAAATTTGATAGAAATATTTATGTACGTATGGAAAGTTGAGAGCCGGCGGCGGCCCCATAAGTTGGACTGTTGCGTGCGCAGGAGAGCCCGGATTTGGATTGGGGCGATGCTTTCCCACTTTCCCACTTACCCACTTTCCCTCTCACTTTTCCATTTTCTACCCATCATCAGCAACCCCCAGGCCCCGCAGGAGCCGGCGATGTTTGTACAGCTTGTGGCCTAAGCTCGAGCGTAAACAAAATTTCGAATTACATACAAAAATGCTAAAATGTTGCCTTGTCAGGTGAACGAACGGAGCGGGCGAAACTCTAGCTCCGGGGCAAAGTGTATAGGAAAAGCTGCCAGCTCTCCTTTTTCCCGCTCCCTTTGGCAAACAATTCAATTAGCCGGCCTTTTCTGTGTGAGTTGCATTTTAATACGCGGTCCTAATTTGTTTTTATTTTTAGTCACCTCTCGGAGAGAAATTAAAAAGAAGTCCCCGAAAGATCTAGCTGAAATCGCTGGAGATTTCATTTTAATGAGTCCTGGGATATGCGGATTAGTATTAATAAATTTCCAAGAAAATATTAAAGAACATAAGAGAATTGATCGATTTTTAAAAGACTTCCCACATCCGGTTTTCCTCTAAGAATAGCTGCCTGTTGTGGGCCAAGCTCGTTTCTAAACTATAAATAATTTAATAAAAAAAACTTGTTAGTTGTTTATTTATTTAAGTAAATACCGGAGATTTCTTACTCAAAGGTGCAGCATTTCTTGAGGTTTAGCTTCAGTAGTTAGCCTAGTTCTATTAAAACCTTAAATTAAATAATTAATAATAAAACCTTAGGTATTTGTATATTTATTAAAGTAAATACCAGAGATTTCCTACTCAAGGGTGCAGCATTTCGTAAGGTTTTGCTTACATATTTGCATGTGGCAGGCCAAGTTCTATTTTAAACTACAAGGAATATAATAAATAATAATAAACTAAATAAAAACCTAAGATTTCCTAATAAAAAAAAACAAGTATTTATTTTTTTTAACAGAAAAAAACCGCTTGCAGTTCCTGCTTTTGGCTCTAAGTACATTCCAGGGAACTCGAGTTAAGCGAAGCGAAAGTGATTCCTCAAAACTTTGAGAACGATGCTGAGCAGCCCCAGAAAAGTTTTTTGGGCCACAAATGCTAACCTAAATGAAGAGAGACTGAGAGCGAATAATGAGCGGGAAGAGGGCAGAGCCAGAGGCAGAGATACAGAGACAGGGACAGAGACCCAGAGAGATGGGAAAACTTTGCTGCAAACTTAATAAACTGTCTAAAATTTGAGTTTTCCTGCCTGGCTCTGGCCGTATGTTTGTCTGCTCCAGAATTTACTTTTGGCTTCCATTGTTCTCAGGTAAACAAAGATTCGGCGAAAGACTTTCATCTGGAATTTCTCTGTGTCGCTTCTGCAGATTCCACTCCGATTCTTGTTTTTATGACTTAACTTTAGTTCCGAAGCTTGAGAAGCTTGAGATTCAATTCGTCATAAAAAAAACCAGGCAAGTGGAGGCCCAACTACTAGGATTAGACCCTCGTCTCATATTTTTGTGGACTTTTCCCCTCTTCCGAAATTTCCCTTTTTGTGGTTTTTCCTGACTGGCTAAAAGTTTCACCGTAAAACTGTTCAAATATAAGTTGTTTTCCCAACCGCCCCGCAGCCCGCCCCGCCTCGTTTTTCAGTTCCATTTTGGCCATGTGTGGCTTCGGGCCAAGAAAGGAGGCGAGAGTGAGTGGCGAGTGAAAGTTTTTCAATTTGTTTATGCATCCAACGCAGAGATGAGTGAATTATTGCATTGGAATTATGAGGCCCCGAGTACGAGTCCGAGTCTGAGTCCAGGTCCAATCCATCAAAAGGAAAGCCGTTTTAGTTGGCCAAAACAGAAGTTGAAATATTCATAAGGCCACTGGCTCTCCTCCCACCTGAGTTGATGGCCAACTTTGGGATTATTATTTTGTTTTCATTTAAAGTGGGAAACACTGCCCCTGGTTTTCATGTTAATCCCGCTTTAAAATTTGTTTTTATCTCTCTAAAACACACACTCGCAGGCGCAATATGCTGGCTTAATTTTCACATTTTTCCGGGCCAAAAAATGCGTTTTAACTTTATTGATGTCGATGGCAAATAAATAATTAATTTATGTGGCAACAGCGGCGGCGGCGGCGGCTTTATTATTGTCAAACACAAAGCGCGCAGAGGGGCGAATTATACAAATATAATTGCATATATACAGGGGCTTGGATCCTGGCTATATCCTTATTTGCCTCATTTGGTTTTGCTTTCAAAAATTATGAAATGACAGGCGGGGCGATGATATTTCATTTACTTTGTGCCGCTGCGGAAATGAGAAATGCGAAAGGGAAGCACAGGCACAGCAGGGGGGCCAGGCAGGCAGGGGGGGGGGGCTGAGAAAATTCGAGGGGGGCCAGCGGTAGGAAAATCCTGGCCGTGCTTTGCGGGATGCTGTTTGTTTGGCGCTCTCGCTCTTGTTTCGCCATCGTCATCGTCATTGCCATCGTCATCGGCCACTGACAATGATGGAGGAAGATTGATGCCTTTCGTCCTGCCACCCAAAATGAGCACACCAATATATACAAATACACACAGGCACACACACACGTATAGCTTTCACCCTTAGACTTTGAATAAAATACACGGAGAGAAAACAATAAAACAAATATTGCTTTCCTGCTCGCCAGGTGAATTTCCTTCCAAGATATTCTCTCTTTTCCTGGCCACAAATAATTTAAATATTTGAAGGGAGTAAAACCGATTTTAGGATCGTCGATTTCTCCCAGTGTATGCATTACATTTTGGCCAAGTTTACCAATTTCCCAGTGTCATTTGCGTTGAGCAAATTGTTGCATATTCCGGGCACTGAGCCACCACCACCTTCAATGTTTTCTCGCAGAGAATTCTATTTTTTGCGCCAACATGATGGATCAGCGGAGTTGGAAACACACAGTTGGGGCTCTATTATAGTTTTCAAACAATTAACCGGGCTTGTTCGGAAGAGATATGGATAGATACATATATGAAGAAGAATTAATAAATAATAAAAAAGGAAAGCAGCTCCAGTAATTAAAGATTTACCCTTCAAATCAAGAGCACCTTGAATAATTATGCTCTAAAATACACAGAAAACTAACTTATTAAATATTTAAATATTTTATCTGCCCAAGTTAAGTTAGCTTTAATAAAATTTTATCAAATTCCCTTTATTTTAATAATTATTCAAATAAATTTTTGTGTTTTTGGTTAATTCAAAAGTTCAAATCAAGGTGAAATATCAAATCAAGAGCACCTTGAATAATTATGGTCTAAAATACACAGAAAATGTATCCATTAAATATTTAAATATTTTATCTGCAAAGTTTAGTTAGCCTTAATAATATTTTATACAAATTCCCTTTATTTCAATACTTATTCAAATATATTTCAGAGTTTTTGGTTAATTAAAAAGTTCAAATCGAGGCGAAATATCAAAATAACTCAAATACTTGGCCATAAATTATGAATACACAAAAGAGTTGGTAAAATTCCAGCCATTGTGCCAGCTTTTAACTCCAAACAATTGTAATAAACAAAAAAGACCCCAAAGCTTGAGAGCAAGTTGCCCCAAATTCCAAATTCCAAACCGACAATCCAGCAAACATGCTTTTTTTTAATTAGTTAACCTGTTTTCCCCATTGACAGGCGCTTAACAACTCAAATTAAAGAACTGCCAACTGTGGGCTCGCCCGAAGGACACACACAGAGGACACACACACCCAGCACACCCAGCACACACACACAATACAAGCGTAACAAGGAAATGCAATTATGGAGCGAAATAAAACAATCAGTGGCAATCGCTTTGGGAGCGAGCCCCATGGCTCGTGTGTTTGGGGTCCAGCCAGGTCCTGGCTCCTGGCTCCTGGTCCAATTGTCCTGCGGCTGGGCTCGCCAAATATTAATCACTTTGATGGCGAAATCAATAATTAAAAGGCAGCGCACGCAGAGGGAAAGCCCAGGCCCGCCGAGGCCGAGAGCGAGGCAAACACACAGATGCTGCAGATATATCACGCATACGACCCGTGTGCGCTTTTCTCTCGAATTTCCTTCGAGTTGCGAGTGCGAATGCAGGTGCACGAAAGTTATTAATGGTTTTTGGCGGCTTACGCAATTTGTGCCGTTATTAAAGTTGCACCAGCCAGGGATGAGCCGCAAGGACACACGGCAAACATGCAACACACGGCAAGCAGCATTTACTTTTTCCATGCACTTTCCACATTTCTACTTGCAGGCTTAACTTCTCCAGTGGCGAAGGCCCAGGAAACGAAAAGCAGAAAGCAGAGAAAAGGGAAAGCAGAAAGCAGAAAGCAGAAAACAGAAAACAGAAGCACAACTGGGCGCAAACAGCGTGGGCGCAAGTGGTCGCCGCAGACAAGTCCTTAATGAGAATTTCCCAGTCCAATCAGCCGTGCTGATTCCGGGAAAACTTGCCTTTTGTGTCGATGCGAAAACAATGCGCTTTCCCTTTCCCCCCTGCCGCAGCCAGCGCCGCCAAAGGAAATTCGATGGAAAAACAGCCTAATTTGATATTTGCGAAAACTATCTGCGGTTATTTTGCTGCCACAAAGGCCCAGTGGAAGTTTAATTGACTTTCCAGGCGAAGTTTGAATAATAATTTACTTTACAAAGTAAGAGCTTTTACCTGGTTTACCTTTTTATATTTTGTAATATTCCCTATTTTCTTAAGTTAATTACCTTTAAAATAGGAAATACAATCAATATTAACTCCCCGGAACTTGCAATTTATTTTCTAAAAAATTAAGACCTATGTATTTTACATTTACTACGTATTATTTTTTAATATTCCAAGCCTACTCAAGTTAATAAACTGAAAAATGGCTTATAAAAACAATAAAATCATTGAATAAATAATTAAAAATAGGCAATATAATATATATTCTAATTAAGTTAGAACAAATATTAATTTTTGCCATAGAATTTGCAATTTATTTGCTTTTTTACCTTTAATATGTCTTTTTTTTTAATATTCCAAACCTACTCAAGTTAATAAACTCAAAAACAACAAATAAAAACAATAAAATCTTAAAATAAATAATTAAAATAAGTAATATCCCTATGTTAGAACAAAAATTAATATTTTCCATAGACTTTGCAATATATTTTCTTTGTAAATTAAGGAAAAAACTTATAATTGTCTGATTAACCTTACATTTCGTAAGATTCTGCAAAGAAGAAGTTTCAGATATAGATTGCAACCCCTAAGCACTTTCATTCCCAATAACCTCGCCCAACTTGATCCAAGAAGTCTAAACATATTTATTCCCTACAATAAATGCATATAAATTTCATAAAAACTATGATAAATTCAATAAGCTTGAGCCTCTTGTAAAATCCTAACCGACTGCAATCATTATTCAGCTAAAAAAAAAATTGTTACTTCGTTAAAGATATTTTTGACCAGCAAAAAAAAAAAAGAGAAAAAACCCTTTCTGGCAGCCAAAATTCAATTCAATGCTGTTTTGATTTCATTTCGCTTCGACGAAACACGCATTCGAATTTCCCAACTCGTTCTCCATTCAGAAATCGAATGGCAATGGAAATGTAAATGTAGCTGTACGTCGGCATCTGTGGAATGCGGCCCAAAACCAACTACACACATCTACGGAATTGTTCTCGGAATTGTGGCTCGAATCGGATCGAATCGAATCGAATTCGAGGTTGTCCAGGCCATTGTTGGCGCATTATTCACTCGGACAGGCCACAGATTTGCATGGTCGTAGGCCTTACAGGATATTTTGCCCGGCACTTGAGCCACAAGGACTTAAGTCGATAAGTCTATTCATTTCGACAATATGTATTCTTCAAGCCCCTGGCCAGGACAAGCTCCGGACAATTAAAGCGAGTTACTTAGTTGGTTCATTGAGTGTTTATAAACCGAAATTAAGCTTTAATCTTTGCGAAATAAAATTATATTCACTGTGCCTGCGGAAAATCTCTCTCAAAGACGCATTTAATATTTTCCCAGACACACACACACACACTCAGAGAAAGGCCCCTCAAAATATGTAAACTCATGTCATAATTGAATTTTCATTTCAGGCTTCATTTGGCCCCAGAAGCCCGAAGCCAAGCGCCCCAACCAAGCTGAATAATTAAAATAAAATGCAAAATAAAAAACTAATTTTGTCACCCGAAAAACGAGGCCAAACGAACAATGTGTGGTTGGAGACTGAGATTGAGTCTTACGACTTGAGCCCTGCCTTGATTTTATTTCTTCGACATTGAAAACTCATTAAAAAGTTGTAAAAATAAACCGCCCTCGAAGGCAGCCACTCAAAGTCTCATCAGCTGGGACTCCAGCGCCTCATACCACACGGGAGGTGAAGTTCCCTTTTCTTTTGAAAGGGAAATGGGTAAAAATAAATTTAAAACATATAACAACTTAATGCAAATCAAGCTAAATTACTTGTCCCAAAAGCAGCTGTATTAGATTAATAGTTAGTCGCAGAGATTGTTACTGACAAAAAATGAAAAACCAACTAAACTTTCCGACCATTCAGAATTGGTTCATCAATGTTTCTGGCCAGCCCTCTCCCTCTGCTCAGTTTGCGTTTCCGTTTCCGCTGCTTTGGCAAATTAATTACAATTACCTTTGGCTCCGTTCGATTGCACTTCGATGCCGAGGCGAGGCGAGTGTTTCTGACATGTCCGCAAAGCATTTTCAATGCGAATGGTTTTTTGGTTTCTGCTGGCTTTCCCTGCTGAAACTTTCCCTCAGAGCACCTGTCAGTGGCAAAATGCGGAGAAAGTTTCTGGGGAAAGCTCACTCACTCACTACTTGGCTACAGATTGAAACAAACGAGAGGCGAAAGACGAGAGAGGGACTTGACTCTTGCATTTTCGACTTTTTTTAAGTTTTTCTACTCACTTTCTTCATTTGTTTGAGTATTAAAACCGTAAAAACAAACACAAATTTAGTTTTTATAATTCTAAAAATATTTAAAATAAAGAATAAATATTAAAAACTCTTATAAAACAATTATACAAATATTTAAAATTAAGAATAAATAATAAAAACTCTTCTAAAATAAATAAATAAATTTTTAAAATGAAGAATAAATATTCCACACACTTTCTGCGTTTGTTTGAGTATTAAAACCATAAAAACAAACACAAATTTAGTTTTTATAATTCTAAAAATATTTAAAATTAAGAATAAATATTAAAACTCCTTTAAAATAATTATAAAAGTATCTAAATTGAAGAATAAATATTAAAAACTCTTCTAAATAATTTTTTCAATCATAAATTTTTCAATTTCGATCATCAAGCCATGAAGGCTTGTTTGTATCGAGTATTAAAACCATAAAAACAAACACAAATTTAATTTTCATAATTATAAAAACATTTAAAATGAAGAATAAATATTAAAAACTCTTCTAAAATATTTATAAAAATACTTAAAATGAAGAATAAATATTTAAAACTCTTCTAAAATAATTATAAAAATGCTTAAAATGAAGAATAAATACTAAAAACTCTTCTAAAATGATTATAAAAATATTTAAAATGAAGAATAAACATAAAAACTCTTCTAAAATAATTATAAAAATATTTAAAATGTAGAATAAATATTAAAAACTCTTTTAAAATAATTATAAAAACATTTAAAATGTAGAATAAAAATATTAAGAACTCTTCCAAATCGTTTTTGCAATCATCAGACATTGTATATTAATTTTTCCCGGATTTCAAGGCTTGTTTGTGTCGGGTCAAGTGCCAGGCCAGGTGGTCAGGACATGTCCTGAACTGGACGCCTGATTAGCTTTCGGGGCCGTTTAATTGAATCGTTGGGCAGTCAAGCAGCCGGAAACACAGACTGCGAACTCCAGAGTCCCGACTCCGATTCCGATTCCGATTGCCAGTCCGTAATTTATGTGCATATTTACCTGCTGCTGGCTGCTGGCTGGCTGGTTGGCTTGCTGGCAAAAATAAATATGAGCTGAAATCACTTGGCAGCGTGTGTGTCACGTATCGGGAAAAGCAAAGAGAAAACGGGAAAAATCGGAGGCCAAGCTGATCCGGGAAACTGTCAGCAATTAATTTGGTTAGTCGCGCTAAAGTGAATTAGCGCCAAGTCCCCGTCTGTCTCTGAAGGAGAAGGACATCTGCCAGACCCACATCGATTCTCGCTACCCATTTCCCAATTCCCATTTGCTCCGGTCCTTAATCCGTAAATCTTGCTGTCTGTCGGAGGCTTTGATTTTGTCGGCGTGGGAAAATCAAAGCGCACTTTGAAGCGCGGGGATTCGTGGAAAAAACAGTACAGAAAATACAGACCGAATTCGATGAGTCGAAACTGATTAAATAGAATTTTGGGGCGGGATTCAAGCTACAAACAAAATGCTTAATGAAATGCCGTTTAATTAGTTAATGGGCAACATTAACCAATTATTAAAAACCCTCACATTGTGTCTCATTATGTGCTTGAACAAGTGAATAAAAATGGCAATTGTCGCCCTTTTGGTATTGTGGAAAAATTAACAACAAAACTATTAATTGCTCTAACGATTTTTTCTGTTATTTACCTTTGTATAAATATCAATAATTACCTTTATTGACATACTCAGGTAATTGATTCCCTTTGATCAAGTTTATTAAGCATTTTTGAATGTTAACTATGACAAGGCTTTGTGGCTTTAGATTGCTCTTTTAATATTTTTTAAATTAAGTTCAGAGCCTCACTTTATTAATTAAAAAATAGCTCTACATATACTCGAGTTGGAAAAGGTGTCTTGCTGAGAGATGTCACCTCACGAGTGGCTCTGATTAATTTAAATCATCCTCCCCCCAATGAGGATGTGAGCGCGTAAAGCATGCTTTTGCCACCTGGCAGCTCGGCTCTCAGGTTTATTCCGCTCATGTTTTAGCATCTCATCGCGGTGCCCTTCTCTGTTTACTTTCCATCTTGCCGGGGCCGTGGCCGTGTTTTTTTTTCGCGGTGTACGGTTACGGTTACGGTTACGGAGAGCAACCCGCGGGCAGGTGAAGACGGGACATGCGTAAATTTAATTACACTTATGCTCCTCGTCGTCCTCGACGTCCTCGTCGCAAGCAAGGTTTCCACCGGATTTCGAGCAGGATTATGCCAGTGGAAAATGGAAATATTGATCTGCATTTTTCCATTTGCAATTGCCAAGCCACCTGTCTAGTCTCTGCCTTTATTTTAATATATATATTTTTTTTTGCTCTGTGTAGAAAGGTTTTCCCGTAGGCCATGCTCAGATAATGCAGCACAAAGCTTCAACTTCAATTTCGTTCAACAAAAGACTCTCGGGCGGGCAAACAAAGGGGACATGAAACGAGGGAAATTTACACTGAAACAGATTTTTATTTAAGGCAGTTGCCAGTGCCATTTATAGGGTCCTTCTATCCCTGTTTTCCCCCAGTGTAAAGCAAACAATTACAGCCTTGAAATGTACTCGTAATCCTCAGTCAGTCAGCCAGTCAGCCAGCCAGTCAGCCAGCTTTTCTCTCTGCCGCAGCCATATTGCATATTTATTTTGTAAATTTTTGCTCGCATTTTTTGTTGCAACACAATACAAAAAATATACAAGAGAAAAGCACAGACAAGGAAGTAATAATTTGATTTTTGAACATTCCGTCAGTGGTTTACTGTGGCGCCTTTGTGTCCTGCAAACTATGTACATTAAATTTAATATACCGCGCACGGGGCCCCTCTTCCTCTTTCGGCATACATATATTGCGTATACGCCTGGGTATCCATGCAAAATAAAGAAAGCCCAAATCCAGCATTACAAAAAACGAAAAATAAAAAGGGGGAAACGTTGGAAATTTTGCGGGGTGGCTGAATTTTTCGCTATCAATTTTCCGGGGTTGCTGCTGCTCATCAGCTTTGGGCTTAGGGCTTCAGCCAAGGCTCACTCGTTGCTTTTCCCCGGAAAATTGAAATACACACACCGCACACACCATACACACCACACACACAGAGAACGACATTGATACGAATACGGCTTAAGTGGCTGGTATTGTTTTTACATTAAAATATCATTAATTTTCATGCCTGCCACTGCTACTGCTACTGCTACGCTTTTCCACTTTCACTCAGCCCTCAAACGCAGACACCCCGCGTCATAAGTGTGTGTATAAAGCCATTAACACGAGGCGTGAAATGAGCGCATATGTATGCATGAAAGGGCAGGCCCGCACTCCTTCGAAGGAGCTTTCACGCCGACAGAGCAGGATAACTGGCGCGGAACAGCTTGAATTGAATCAATTTTGTGGCCAGCCTAATAAAGCGCAAAATTATAGAATCATCTCGGCCATATCTGGTATAAAATGAAATCAATTTATTATAATTATGGCACTTGCTGTCTTTGAACTCATGATTTTATCGAATCAATAAAATTTCTGTTTAAATTTGAGCCTAATTGTGCCTAAAGCGAGGGAAAAGTAAAGTATTTAGTTGGAAATTGTTATTATGGGCTTATGACACTGCCTGTAGCTATTTTTTGACAAATAAAATGGTCTTACTTTAATTATACTCAGTTTATTTATTATAATTATGGCACTTGCTATCTTTGAATTCATGATTTTATCGAATCAATGAAATTTCATTTTAAATTTGAGCCAAATTGAGTCTGAGCGAAGGAAGTAGTGAAGTATTTAGTTGGAAATTGTAATTATGGACTTATGACACTGCCTGTAGCTATTTCTTGACAAATAAAATGGTCTAACTTTTTTTTATTCTCAGTTTATTTATTATAATTATGGCACTTGCTGTCTTTGAACTCATGATTTTATCGAATCAATAAAATGGTCTTACTTTATTTTAAACTTTTTTTTCTTATTAAATAAATACTTTAAAAATACCTAAAAGCTTATTTTTTTGTTTAAATAACTTATTTTGTTTTTTGTTTCCAAAATTCGTTTGAATTTATAATATTGAATCATTCTTGCAAATTGGAAATTGTAATTGTGGGCTTATGACACTGCCTGTTGCTATCTCTTGACAAATAAAATGGTCTCACTTTTTTTTTGTTAATGTTAAATGTAAAAATACTTTTAAGATTATAATGTATTGTTTAATTAATTTATTTTGTTTTGAATTACAAATATTTCATTCTTGCATCTACTTAAAACCCAATTGTCTGAGGAATTAACGAAACCAATGAGACAGTGTCATAACCCTATAAGATATCATTTTAAGCGAGTAATTTCTTAGGACTAAAGACATATTTCCATCAAATGGCATTGCCTTTGCCGTCTTTTTTTGGGACAAATACGCTTTGCTCTGTAATCCGGCGGAAAGCAATTTGAACCAGTTTCTAATCGAACTGACCGGATAGCGTGTACTGGTCCAGTTGCCATTTCCAGGCATGGAAGAGAGGCTTTAAATGCCACACAGATAAGCTTACTGCCAATGCCAAGGCCAAAAAAAACGTGGCAACAGCCGATGGGCCAATAAAAAATCAAAAGGAATAAGTTGTTAATATTTTTTCGATTTGTTTTTCGCATTTTCCGTCTAAGCTGCCAATAATGACATACACACACAGTCACAGTCACACACCAACACCCACACCCACCCAGCACAATTGGCTCCAAAGCTGGTGCTGTGCGACGTCTGAGTGCCTGGATACAGTGTCATGCGTGTCCCCGTTTTTTCTGCGAGCTCTCTTTTATCGTCTCCCCTTTGCCAGGCTTACACGCTTGGTTGCCCTTCCCCCCCACCCACACACACACACACACACACACACACACACTCACATATGCCGCTCACCTGTCAATGTTGGCATTAAAATTTGCCTTTCGTATGACAACCCACAGGTGGAACATTCAAGAGCATCCCCTTCCTGGCATGCACAGCGAGAGAGTACATCAATATGTATACACACGTTTTTTGCCGAATTTTTTTAGGGATTTTAAATCTTTTTCCTAGAATTGGGACTGGGCTATCATGTTCTGATTGCCTGCAATATACCCTTCAGATTTTCTATTCCCCGTTCCTTACCATTATTTTACCTTCTAGTATCATTTCAGAACTTCAGGCATTTCCAGAGGTTTAAAATCAATTTGTTTGGCTGCCCAAAAGTATGCAGTAAGAATTTTAAAAATTATTTTCGAGCTTAGTGTAGAGTTAGGGATATTTTAAGTAAGAAAAGGCCTAAAATACATATAGAACTTAAAAACAGAAATACATTTTATTTAAAATAGCTAAGAAAATATATTAAATAAAATATTCTTCACTATCTATTCTTCACTATCTATCTTCTAATATCATTTTAACGCTTCAGCAATTTCCATAGATTTAAATTTAATGTTTTTGGCTGCCCAAAAGTATGCAGTAAAAATGTAAAGTATTTTTTTTCGAGCTGAGTGTAGAGGTTAATGAAAACCAGAATGAATTTAGGAAGATTTGCAGTAAGAAAAGGCCTAGAATATATTTCAGTTAAAGCTGGTATTATAATGTTCAAGATTTGACCCAATACAATCACATTTTCTAACCAATTTTGGGTACATTTTTTTCACCTGTAGCGAAACAGTAGTAAACATGTCGGCAACCGGAGTCAGGTGGTGAGGTGGCTGTTGGTTTTCTGGGTACTTTGCTCGCAGTTCCCCCTTCCCTAGCTGCATACCTGCTTTGCTTCTGTTTTCTTCCTGTTTTTCGCCTCTTTATTTTTGTTTTTTTCCTGTTTTTTTTTTTGTGTGTTTTGGAGTCCTGCGGTGCAGAGGAGTGTTGGAACTGCTTTTACGTTAACGCGATTTTCAACATGAATTGAGGCGAATTGAATCAGCGGGGGCTGGGGGTGCCCACTGCTCCACCTTTGGTGAGCACCTGTACAGGCCTCCAACAACCATCGATGAACCAACCACCGAGGATCGGATAGGTGACGCAGTGTGGCTTTTTCACCTTCGGTTTCGTTCAGGAAGAAGGGAGATCACGAGTTCTTTCAGATAGACACCAGATTCGTTAACATTAGTCTGTATTTTTTATAATTTTTGCACTTTGAGTACCGACGTGAGACAGATATGTTCGGCTGTCAAGTCTCCGAACATTTTTCAGCAGAAAATTCAAGGAAAATTCAGGGTTTGAAGTTTGTCTCCCAAGTATTCCCCTCCCAAGGCACACAAAAATCTCCAGTTTTATCAGAAAATACCTCAGATTTCTTTTTCCGTTCAATAAATAAATTCTTTCATTAAATAAAACTTAAAGAGGAAACCTCAGAGCAATATAAACCCATAATAAAGGTGGAGCCCGCATTAAAATGCAAACATATACCGAAAATTCATTAAAAACCTCGAATAAGAGAGAGGAGAGCTCGACCACTTTGTGGCGGCAAACTGTTTGCCTTCCGTGGGGATATTGGGATATTGCATATTGGAAAATCCTATTTCATTCATGTCATATCCTGGCTCTGGCGCCTGCGGCCGACTCGCAAACATACATGCGGAATTGATGGATCCGAAAAAGTGAACTACGGCTTCAGCTTCACCTACAGTTTGAGCTTCAGCTTCAGCCTCTGTTTCAGTTTCGGTTTCGGTTTCAGTTTCAGTTTCAGGTTTTCAGGTTCAGGTTCAGCTGTTTTTGTTGGCTGCCTGCATGCTGACTTTGGCTGCTGTTCTTTTCCGGCCTTGTCGACATGAGAGTGGCTTTTGATATTTGCATAACATTGCCATGCGATGGCTGGGAGTTGTGACAGCCATATGAAGTGATGTCGGGGCGGGGCGGGGCCTTTCAGGGACAACCAGGATCGAATGGCAACAATAAAGAGAAATGAAGTGGCGCCCCTCACATATCCATAGCTAAAGCCATTCACATTCACCTCCCCCGCAATTTGGGCAATGGGACACCGACACTCTGGCTGGGATGATGTTGCAATCGGATATGCAATAAAGTCGAATTGATTGCTGAAATATGTGTGTATTCCGGCCCATAATTACCTGGCCGCGGAAAGTGCGCGAATTTCCCTCTAAATTTGACTTATTTTTGTTTTTTGGTGAAGTAAACAAGGTGAGTCAAGGAAATTCCCAGTAATTTGAAGGAGGAACTTGGGAAGCAAATTAAAAATACTATTTTTTAATATAAATTCAATTTAAAAGCCTCAAAAAATTTTGTAGCCCTGGCAAGAGGCAAAATGAAACAAAACAAGCGTTGGTCACACTGGCTGATCAGGCTATCTGGCTCTAATTTTGACTTATTTTTGTTTTTTTGGTAAAGTAAACAAGGTCAGTCAAGGAAATTGCAAGTAATTTGAAGGAGGAACTTGGAAAGCAAACAAATAGTACTATATATAATGTTGTAGCAAAACAAACGTTGGTCACACTGGCTGATCACGCTATCCTGCTCTCTCGTCATAAGAACGTCTGACGAGAAAGAGTTCTTAGGATTCCCAACTAGCTTTTCTGCTTTTCTTTAACAAGAACTTTAATTTTGAGAGCTTGAGCACCCCAGAATATATTATTTTATTATTTATTTAAGTACATTTTCCCTCCCATTCCCGCCCAAAGCTAAACAAGCGTAAATCTTAAGCCTGTAAAAAAAAACATATGTAAAACGCCCAAATAAATGCGACAAAAATGCAATCAACCGAAAATGGATTTCAGCTGTGAACGATACACAAATAATTCGCTCGTTATATATCGAAATAAAAGTCGCAGCTCTACCGCGTTGGATTTTTATTAAAACCACTTTTAAAGCCGACCAGAAAAGGAGAAAAAAAATAGCAGAGAAGAGAAACATGCTCGCAAAAATGTTGAAATCAAAATATTTTGTCACAAAAGTCGAGGTCGCCGTCGCCGTTCGCCGTTCGCCGCTCGCCACTCGCTGCATGTGGCCGGGGAGGATGGATGATGATGGAAATATTTCCACGGCGGATTGGCATTTTGCATTTTGCGGCATTTTTGCCCCGGGCTCTCTCTCTTCCGAGTTCCGAGTTCCGAGTTTGGAGCCCAAACTGCCCGCCCGAGTTGCATGCCACAAATTCATAAAGATATGATAAAAAAAAAAAATGCGAGCCATCGATTACCCAGACCATCGCAACCTCGTTAGCGAAATACTTTAAATGCCAGCTGGCTTCCAAAAAAAAAAGAAAAACAAGGAAAAGTTAACCGAATTACCTAAATGTTGTAAAAATTCAATTATGCTCGAGTTCGGGGAAAGAGAATGCTGGAAAAATGCTGAACGAATTCCCCGATTGAAACCTCTTTGTTTAAATTGCCTCAAAGATTTCGAAAAGATCTAGGAATCTAGGACTTTAAATAAATTATTCACACAAAATACAAAACATTTCAGAACTAAAATTCAATTGCAAATTAATTGCCTTGATTTCCAGGGACATTTGGAGAGGACACAATGGAACTCTAAGGAATTTCGGCCTGACCACATCTATGAATATATGGGGGAGTGGCGAGAATGGCCGTGGCAACCCATGGCATTCAAGTGTGGACTGATTCTCAGAAGCCCCTCTACCTCGAAACATGTCCACATTTCCCAGAGCTCGACCGCACAACACATAAATGAGATGTGTGTTTCAATGTTTGATATGTGACCCTTGTTGCCTGCCACTTGGCCCTGCCTCCTTGCTCCCGAATCATGATGATGACGACTGGCAGGACCAGTTGTTTTGTCTCCGTTTTGTAATTATCTCAAGTGCCATCAACAGCAACTAAATTAACATGGCAGGGAAACACACAAATAGCACTGTGCGTAGTGTATGAGCTCCTGCATTCTTTTTTGGTCCTTCCCTGCCCCGGGATGGGGATTACCTCGTCGCGGTTTTGACTCTAATTAGCTGCTCCGTTCGGAGCCTTCTCTTGGCCACCGGAATGCATTCGCAGCTATGCCCAGCACCAGCACCAGCACCAGCATCAGCATCAGCATCGTGTTCAAGGATTAAATAGCGCAAATAGCGATGTAGTTGATGTAATTAAACATTTTTCACAAATTCCATGCGGCTGTCAGCTTACAAAATAAGCTGCATTCCATTTGCAGTTGGCTGGAATTCTTCAACATTTTGAAATTCTAATTTTGCAAGGCTTTACCTTGGCCAGGCCAAGGCCATACGAGGAGTAAGTTTAATCAATTATTTTTATTATTTATTGTGTTTAGACACTGGGCTTTAATTAAATCTACATAACTGTGGAATATGTTCTACATTCCTGACATATATTTTATTATATATACTTTTTATTATTAATTATAATTTTTTTATGGTGGTTAGGCACCAGGCTTTAATTAATTAAATGCCCGAGTACTAAATCCACAAAGCTATGGAATATTTTCTACATTCCTGACACACAGTAGAAGGCCATACTTCCCTTTTAAATATATATTATTATATATTACTTTTATTTATGATACTTTGACACTAGGCTTTAATTAATGAAATGCCAGCAAATATTTTCAATATTCCCAGGCACAGATTGATAACCGACAGGCTTCCGTCAATAACAAATAAAAAAAAAAAAAGAAAAAGAAAAAATAATTCAAGGAGAGTCCCTGAACGGACGCTGGGCTTACCATACGTAATTAGCCTTGGCGCAGGTCCTGTGGCAGTATTAATAAGCTGCCATTGATGACGATGCGGTGACCTTGGGCCCGCCTCGGGGGGCGGTGCCTCAGCAGGTGTGGAGGTGTGACGCGGGAAAAAGCCTTTACAATTTCTCTTGACATGCATTCAGCCCGTGAATTCTATGCGGCACACTTGAATACACCTTTTGTGTGTTGTGGCACCACCTGCTTTGTGGGTGGCAGTGGTTTCGTGGTGGCTCCACGACAGAGCAGCCTTTGTGCCATTTCACCCGTGGCTTGCGTTCCGAATTTCTGCGTTTTGCGGTGCCCTCAAGTGGACACAATTCAGGGGAAGCGGAGTTCGTACTTGCATCAATTAAGTGTCGCGGCAATATCTCCCAGGACTTTTTGATGAAGTTTCAGGGGAAATTTATGAACTATTTGGAGGATTTCCCAAGAAACACAAGTTCCTTTGGCAGATTTCTTGAGCGATTAAGCTCGATCTTTCCTTCAGAAATTTCTGTATTCAAATTGGACGGGAGCTTAACCCATTGGCCGAGCTTAACCCACCCAGAGAGAGGACCGCGAGACAGGTGTAGCCTGGCGTGGCGTTTATTTTCAGCATCAAATCGATAGGATTGTAACGCTTGAGTGCATTTTCAAGCATGTTTTCAGGATGCCGCTGGCAACCACCCCGAGCTGATGGATTGCCAGCCTGTTGGATTGACGAACAACCGCCGCCGCATCATTTATTTCTTGATTTTTTTTTGTTGTATTTATAACAGCGGTTTTTTCCTGCTTTTTCACACTCCGCTGGAAAGGCAAATGAAATTACCAAACAGCAAACGATGCTTGTCAATCAGATTTCAAATCAAAGTCTATTCAAAGGACTCAAGTGGCAGGATTTTTGGGGGAAAACAATGCCATTTCAATCAGAGAGTTTGCGAGGAGAAATTTAAGAAAATTAATTTAAAGAAATTAATTTCAATTTAAACTTAAGCCCCTCGATTTCTGAATTTTATGCTTTCACCACTAAATATATTGTATTTCCAGCTCAGCCTGCCTCTGGCCTGTTGACGGGAATTATGGTTGCCAGGGTCCTGTTTTTCCTGGTCTGCCTGCCAGGGCCACTGATACTAATTCTAATCCAAATCCAGATCATAACTTACTTACAAGTAAGTCCCTCAATGGTCTCAGTCGCTGTCTTTGTATTTGCAAATCGAAAAGAGGAGCCATTGTTGTTGCCGCTGGACATCGTCCTTGCTTGTGAATATGTGTGTGGGGATGGGGATTGGGATTGGGCGGAGTCCCCTTGGGCAATAATAACTTGTAAGTGCTGAGCCACACATGTGTGTGCTGTGTGTGCTATGTGTGTTGTGTGTATTATGTATTATGCAGGACCCCCTCTGTGAGTGTGCGAGGTGCATTACTGCGAATTCCCCCTAAGCCCAGTCAAAGTCAGTCAGAGTTGCATGTAGTTCTGCTAGTTCCCAGCTGTTGAATGAAACATAAGTGCTGTCGTGCTCCGTGCTTCGTGCTCCGTGCTCCGTGCTCCGGTTGCGAAACTCTAAGAGATTAAAGCCAGGTGGAGAGGAGCCAAGACGACGAACAGGACCAAACCGAACCGAACGGACCGCAGAAGAGGACCGAAAAGGACGCAGTTCCCTGCAGATTTGAGTAGCTGAGCGATAAGTTCAGCTTTTAATCAAGAGAGTTGTACACAAGTGCTTTCAGTGACAAAAAAAAACAGTCTAGCAAATATTTTGATCAATTTTTCTTTACTTTATGTTGAGAAAATATTTATAAATTTTTTAAATTGTTTGCAACTCAATTAGTTACGTTATAAACCCCGCCCAGTCACTTCATTTAATTTGTATTTTATGTAATTTTCCAAGGATACACGTTGATGTTTGGCTTTTGGTTGAAATTCGATTGGATTCGATGTCCCGGAAATTGAAATTGATATGTGTATTTTGTAAACCGCAAACTAGCGATTGTGGCAGTCAACTGCTCCACAATTAACCATAATTAGTTTGTGGGGGCGGGCCATATCTATTTTCGTTCACCTTATTGTCGTCTGGCTGCTCATGTCGGTTTTTTTTTTTTTTTGTGTGTGCTGATTTTATACCCTTGCTGGGGGTATTATAGAGGTATTGTAGAAAATTAGGTATTATAGAAATTAAGATTTTAATAAGGATTAATTAGGCTTTTTTTTTATATATATTTTTATATTTATATATCTCGTCGTCATTGCTCGTTACTTTTACTTGTCATTTGATCGTCAGCAACTCGCTCGCTTGATTGCCCTTTTGCTCGCCTGTTTGCTCTCGTTTTTCAATGTTTACTCGCTCGATCGTTCGAACTCTACTCTCTCGTTGCCTGCCCGCTCTGTCTGGTTTTTATTTCCGATGTCATTTCTCGTTGCTTTTAGTTTCTTTTAAATCGTCAGTTTCGTACTCGCTTGATTGCTCTTTTGCTCTTTTGTTTGCTTGTTTGATCCCTGTTTTGCTCCCTCGGATTTTCGCTGTCCACTCGCTCTTTTGCTCTACCGTTTGCTCTATCGTTTGGTCTTTCGTTTGCTCTTTCATTTGCTTTTTCATTTGCTCGCTCGTTTGCTCGTTCGTTTGCCCGCTCGTTTGCTTTCTTTGGGGTTTCGCAGTTTACTCGCTCTTTTGCTCTTTCGTTTGCTCTATCGTTCGCTCGCTCGTTTGCTCGCTCGTTTGCTTCCTCGGGTTTTCGCTGTTTACTTGCTCTTTTGCTCGCTCGTTTGCTCTATCGTTTGCTCTTTCGTATTCTCTTTCGTTTGCTCTTTCGTTTGCTCGCTTGTTTGCTCGCTCGTTTTCTTGCTCGTTTGCTCTTTCGTTTGTTCGCTCGTTTTCTCGCTCGTTTGCGCGTTCGTTTGCTCGCTCGTTTGCTCGCTTCTTTGCTCACTCGTTTTTTCGCTACTTCCTCGGACACATACTCGCTCGCCTACTCGCTCGTTCCTCCCTCATCTCTATGGATGTTCTCTAGGGTATTCTTTGGTAGCAAACAAACCTCACATAATTTACGGGCGAGTATTTATAAGTATTAACACCTGAAAGGGTATGCAGACGTCACCGAGCTGCAGGCTGGCTTCCCTTCTTGTTTTCTGTCCTTTTTTTATGGCTACTGGTTTCACCTGAAAGCGCTTGTTGACGCTCCCGTGGACAAACGAAAGCCACAACATTGCATAGCGAAAATACACACGCACCCCCATTCGAAGGGAGAGGATGGAAGGAAGGAAGAGAGCATCAGGAAGCCATGATAAAGAATATATGACAATGATGGAGGCGCCTGTGTCTGTGGCTGTGTGGCTCCGTGTTCTTGTTTGTTTAGTTCGTGTCTGTGTCCAGGTCCGTGTCTGGCCTCAGCGAGTGTGTATGGGTGAGTGGAGTGACTGGCCCACTTCCGTTAACGACATTCGCTTCAATTTGGTGAATTAAGTCTTAAAGCGTAATTGAGTGAACATTTTCATTGAACCATAAGTGTGGCGAGGCGAGTGGATTTTTCAGTTTCAGTTTTTGTCCAGCGGAAGGAAGGGACTCTGTGTGTGTAAATCAACTTATCGCTATCCTAACTCTCTCTTACTTGCCTTGCCTTCTCTTGCCTTTCTTTCCACCGGAAACGCCGCCATGTGCCGGAAGTGCGACAGCCATTGATCAGTGTGTGTGTGTGCCTTGCCAAGTGCCCTGCCACTTATCGATGGAAGTTAACTGGCAGCCAAGGAATGCCCTGGTCCCTGGTCCTCCCCAAAAAGATACTGTCACTCAGGAGACAATAAAATAGAATCTCTCCTTTCTGTTTCTGTTTCGGACTGTTTGGACAGTGACTACAACCATTTTATTACCCACCGAAACTGACAAGGCAAAAAAAATTACAGTTTTTACAGTGAAGCTTCCTAGCTTATATATTTACTATTTAATAATGTATCTTCAACTTAATTTGTTATATTTTTAGTACTTCAATCCAAGTAAAGTCAAGGTAGCCTGCCTGCTCTACCATTAGACTTGTGTAACATTGCACACCTGTGGTATGTGTGTGTGTCAGCAGCCACTTCCGTTTACCCTGCACTTTCCCCATTGCCCTGTGTCCATTTCCGTTTCCGCTTTCACCTACAAGTGCAGCAGCAGCAGCAGCATAGCTGCGATATGCAAATGCTAGCGAAGGCCAAATACCGAACTCCCTCAAGCCCCAGTGACACACAGACGCACACGTGTCGGTAGAGGATATGTCGGTAGAGGATATGGGATATGAGAATCTGGCGGGTATCGGGATCGGGGGACTATAACAAGCAGCCAGCCAGCAACCAGCAACAGTTATCATTATGCTAGGGCCGGCAGCCAGTGCTGGGGTCGCTCGGTCCTTCGGTCCTTTGCACATTTGCAGCTAAATCACGTACTCGGTAAATGTGCTACTAATGAGCGCAGGCAGAGAGGGCCTGTCTACACTGCTACAAAAATAGAGTTTATTCCGGATTAAGAACTCTGAATTTGAGTATTTTAAAAGGTGCTGTGATTTACAATCGAACAATGGGTAAGGTAAGGGGAAACTAAATAAGAGAAATACCAAAGTAACTTCATTGTTTTTCGTGAAACAAAGAATTTTCTTTATATTGCAGAACAAATTTGTAGCAATTAAATATAAAATTTAATAATAAAAAATTCCTAATAATTTCTTGAAAAATTACGAGCAGTGCCGGACAGCATAGGCAGTCATGGGAGCCTAATGTCTCTGATTTTACAAATGATTGTCGAACGAACGCCCCCCAACTTGCTCCTTAACCCATATGAGGCGCTCCACCTTTGAGCTGGACTAACACACACACACAGTTCCCAGTCGATTCAATCATTGTGTGTGTCTGTGTAAACAGGTTCTAAAAATAAATGCTCATTTCTTTGGGGGCCACAGGAACAATGCCCCCGTTGCGGGTTAATGGTGCACGGGGGCGAGTGCCTGTGCCTGCCAGGGGGGGTTAATGGTGCCATTGTGCCACTACCAAGGCTCCACCAGGTTGGCCCTAAAGTTTTCAACAATTGGCTCAGCGCCCGAAGGGCATTCTCAGCCTCTACCAAGGGCTAGACTCTGATCAGAAGCCGTATTTTTGGACTTTTATTAATTAATTTTTTGAGAAATATATATTTTTATTTTTAGGTAATTAAAAAAGTAAAGGGAAACAAGTAATATATGTTTCGTTAAATTAATTGAATACTACCGATTTACTTAATTTATTTATATAGAATTTCCTGACAAGTTATCTGATCTTTTTATGAGTAAAAGAATAGCAGCATGCAGTTTGTCTTTTAACTCTAATTATATTTGGACATAATTTATGGGATATATATTATTTATTATTATGTATATAAATAAAATTGTAATTATGTATATAAAATATATTTTTTTCTTTCTAATATTTTCTTAATGTAGGTAAAAACCCTTAAGTATTTTGTTTAGTTTTCAGGTATTTTTTATCATAACGAAAAAGTCACAAAAAATAAGAAACTTAAACAAAAATAAGTTATTTTATTAGCTAAATTATAAACCCTGTTAAATTTTTAGCTATCCAAATATTAATTTAAAATTTGTGTATGCTTCCTCGACCCTTCAATCATTTGTTTATAATATAAACTAAATTTAATATAAAAAAAAAGTCAAATAACTTAAGATTCAACTTAAGTTTTAGTATTTTAGTCTTATAATTCTTCTAGCTAACTTTGAACTTTTTTTAACTTTGTCAGAGGAAACCCAGTTTTCAACTTATTGGAAACTTGACTTGTAAATTGTACTTACCTGGGCGCAGGTGACAACAATCAAGGAACAGAAACCAACAAATAACAAACGACAAGTGAGAGGCAATTGGAAACTAAAACTGAAAGTGAGAATGGGACCGAAGCTCTGAAGACTCTGAGACTCTTGGACTGAACTTGGCGAAACTATTTAAACGAAATGGCGATGGAGGCGTGTTTCCGTTTCCGATGACTTGCCAAGTTGTTTCCCATTGAAAACAAACTCGGCGAAAAGTGCCCAAATTTCGACAGAATTTTGATTGGATTTGCAGTGTAAGTTCGGCATTAAAGCGGAAAATAATGTTGGGGATGTTCCATCTTTTATTTTTTGTCTGGTCCCCAGAGATTTCAAAGTTGCTTTGCTTTGAAGTAAAAATCGCAAAGGGAGTTTAAACTAAATTATAGATATATTACGTGCAAAGCTTAAAGACTTTTAATCAATTTGAAATCAAATCCCCAACTTATCGTTTGTTGTTTGTTGACTTTCCCACTGATGATTTACAGGATATGTTTGTGCGATTAATATACATATTTAAGTGCGGCAAATAGTGCTTGTAACTAAATGGTAAATAAATACTAACATAAAGGCCTACAAAAACAGGAAATGCTCCGTGTAATTTATTTAATGCATTTGGCATTCTGCAATTTGCAAATTTGCAATTTGCATAACAATTGCCAAACAATCGTTAATTGCCAAGAACAATTGCCGCATTTGGAGTTGGGTTTTGGCAACAATTCGGGCCAAATTGGTTGTGCATTGAATGGAAATTATTATATTAAAAAAATCAATAAAAAAAATATATAAAAAACAAGGAAAACCAAGCTTAGTCTAAGTGCTAGCAACTAGCCTGTACTCACATGTTTATTCTGTTCTGTAAAGTGGTTCTCCTTGGGGATTGGGTTGCTGCTCTTTAGCTCTCCTTCTTCTGGGCCTTTGCTTTAGGCATTTAAAGTTGCTCTGGCTTATTATCGGGGATTATTATCGTTTCATTGGGTATATATAGTGGTATATGGTGTATAATATAAAGCATCTGTTGCTTGTCAGGTCCTTCGGGGGCTTTCTTCTCGCTCTTCGCGCTCTTCTCTCTCTCTGTAGATCAGGTATTTATATAGCTTCAAGGCTTCTGTCTGTTGTACTTTGGCTGCTCTTCAGGTTCAGTTTCGGTTTTAGTTTCAGGTTCAGGTTCAGGTTCAGGTTTCAGGTAGTTCGAGTGTTGCGTCGGATAACTATTGCATTTTTTAGGTAGAACACACAAAAAAATAAATCTCTTCTACTAAGTACACTAGTAATACTCGTCACAAACACAGTTTATCGGCACTTTCAAAAAAAAGTATATTGTCTTGACTTGTTGCATGGATTATCGCTATCGCTATCGCTATCGCTATCGCCTTCGGTTGCCGTTTCCGTTTCCGTTTCGGTCTCGGTCTCGGGTTGCTTGGATGCTTCTATGTCCTGTTGGCTGGCTCTCCTGTTGCTCTCCTGTGTGTGTGTGTGTTGGCTCCTGATGTTGCGAGTCGCACAACCGTTGGGCTTGGATGTTGAACAGCATCTGTTGCTCTGCCGCTGGCCGACTGACGAGGACACCTCGTGTCGGTCGCTTTCGCTCGTTCGTCCTTACCCCCGAAGGACGGCCCACCCCCGGAGCAGCAGAGCAGAGCCACTGTGCCCGAGCCACCCTCCCCCAAAGGACCCGAAGGAACAACAAGTGGAAAGTGTGTAACTGTAACAACGACCATGACGACGCAGCAGCTGCTGCGAAGACACACCATCAGCAGCAACAGGCTTACGTGGCCAGGTTCAGGTGAGACTCGGGGGTGGCTCTGCCCCGATTCGTATTCGCATTCGTATTTTGGACTCGCATTGGGACTCGCACTCGTATCCATTGGAGGGGCAGGCGCTCTGGCTCAGCTGCGGCTGAATCGCTGACTGAGGGGCACAGGAAGGCTGTTGCTTCTAGTGATGTTGCCACCGATGTTCGATTCCCTTTATCTGTGTAAATATATATAGGAAATATAAGAGATCAAAAACAAAAATTAATTTGGCAATAAAAAGAATTAAAGATAAATAAAGTAAAGATATGTAAAATAAAGATAAATAAAATGTATATAGATAAAATTGAGATAAATAAAAATATTATATATCAAAATAAAATAAATATGACATATAAATAATATATTTAATTTATAGAATCATTGAAATATTTACTATATCTCTATAATAATCACATTTAAAGGCATTCAGTTGAAGAGAGGGTATTTAATTAGAGATTAAAATCGCCATATTATGTACCTTAAGATCTTAATGAAATATTTATAATGCTTTTCTTATAATAATTTAAGCAACCAAACTTGTAGGTGCTCTAAATAACTTTATTATACCTTTATTAACGAGGATGAGTATTAATAAAAAAAAGAAATAAGTTAATAACAATTGTATGAATAATTAATAAATAATAGATACTACATAATTTAATAAAAAATAATATTTATAACAAATAAATAATAAATATATAATAAATAAGTAATAAATAATATTTCTAATATTTGAATACTTAATAATATTTAAAATATTGTATATTGAATAATTAAATAAAAAATAATCACAAATAAATAATAAATGTATAAAAATAAATATTAAACAATATTAAAATACTAAATAATATGATAATACTAATAATAAAAAATATTTATAACAAATAAATAATACATGTATAAAAATAAAGTAATAATTAATATTAAAATACTAAATAATACTATTAATACTAATTAAATACTAAATAATATTATAATACTATTAAGAATATTGAATAAACTGAATAATTAAATAATAAATAATATTTATAACAAATAAATAATAATTGCATAAAAATTTAGTCATAAATAATATTATAATACTAAATAATACTATTAATATTAATTAAATAATGAATAATATTTATAACAAATAAATAATAAATGTATAAAAATTAAGTATAATTTATATTATAATACTTAATATTACTATTAAAACTAAATAAATACTAAATAATATTGTAATACTAAATAATACTATTAAAACTAATTAAATACCAAATAATATTTAAAATATTTCATAATATTCAACATATTAATATAATTCCAACGAGTCAACATTTAGCCTTAAGCTTAGAGGTTTTTTTTCGATAAGGTTATTGCTGTTATTAAACTTAAATTTCTATTATATTATTTATATTATATTATATATATTACATAATAAAATATAATATTATATTATATATTCTATATTCCATATTATACTAAATATTCTATTTAATAAATTTCCACTCAATTTTTTACAGGTTATATATAAGTTAATAAATTAAAGCTTGAATAAATTATGCCAGATATCAAACATTCTTAAAGTATTACGAAAACTCACCTTAGCCTCAGTAAAGGCAGTACCATCACTTATAAATATGAAATGATATCTTTATTATTACCATATTCATTATTTAGCATTTATAATTAATGACTGTCCCATCATTGTCCCCCCCCAAATAATAGCTGAATGCAGCTTGCATAGGGCAATCGAATCAGGAGCCGGGGTTGGTGAGTGGGTTTAGGCAGATCATTTCGATTGGCGAGCGGTTTTGGCAGCCGCTGCGTTCCTGCCTTGCGCTGTCCGCTGGCGGCAAGGCTGTGGGCGGGCGGGGGCGGTAACCCTCCCACCGCCGTGTGCTGCACTTTCCTACTGCATTTCGGGGGCGGATGCTGCAACGCCTACGCCAGCGGCTTACCTGTTGGACTCGTGCGCCGTACGGGGCGTATGCGCAATGGGCACTTGGTCAACAGGTTAGCCTTGGGGCCGCGGCACGAGCCAGGAGCAAGGAGCAAGGACTTCGTCGGCCGCGACCTCTCGCTCGCACTTGCGCCACATTCAGCGCATGCCCCAGACGCGAAGGCGTCGAAATTTCGGCGGAGCGACGTCGTCTCCGGCCGGATTGGTCCGCGGTATTCAGCGGATCCGTGGAGGACTTTGGCGGGGCGACCGACAGGCGCCGAATTTCAGCGAGGCTCTGAAGATTTCGGAGGATTCTTCGGTAGGGAAATCTTTGAAATTCGCTCCTTACAAGGCAATAATGCCTGACAGGGATTTTTCTGCATTGTTTTTTATATATTTTATACAACTTTCGTTGCCTGCAAGCATTGCAGAAAGAAAGGTAAATGGTTTAGTTATTGTTAATGTATTTTTTATTTATTTTTTACAACTTGCAAGCGTCGCTGCAATTAAATAAAATTGTTAAGGTAAGGCTAAGGTATTTCAATTATTAATTCTTGTAATTTTTATTTGGGTTAGAATCGCTTTTTGTCAAGAGATGTTGGCTGAACAAGGAATTAATTGGAATTTTTGGCACAAGTTAGTACTTTTGAATAATTTGCCATAATATAACAACTAGTTTTGTGATTAAAAATATATTATATTTGTTAATATTTGATTAAAAATTCTCCTCAAGTGAGTGTGGGTAAAAAATTTCTTAAATGTCTCTATTAAAGGTGACCATTTAAGTTTTAATGACAATGCCTGTAAAATAGTAATAGTACACTGAAAAACCCTTGTTTATAATAGGAACAACTCTTAGAAATATTTAGATTATTGAAAAACTAAATGTCTGCATTGAGAAAAAAGTCTGATACATTAAATAGATTTACTTGATTTGCTTAATAAAAAATATAAAATTAATTCTTGCATATTTAATGATATTTTAAATATTAAGAAAACTGCTAGGTATTTCCGTATGAAATTCAGCTACAAAGGATGTAAAACTCCTCTCCTTGTCCTGCCCAGGTGACGGCTACTTGTCATCGAAATGATTTTGCATTCACTCCTCTTTGCTTTCGATTTTTTCACCTCCTTCTTTTCGTGTTGCGAAACCTGTCCAATTAGAGGACAAAACTGAACCGTTTCCAGTTCAGTTAGCTCCGGCAGAGAGCCCAGGTGTTTACGCGGTTCGTTTCTCGATTTACCGCTGCCTCTGCCAGTGCCACATGCGGCAAATAATTGGCTGTCATGGCAATGGGAGCGGCGGCTACTATATGTATTTTCCGATGCAATGCAATGTATTTCCCAATCTCAAGGCGGTCAGGTCCCATCCTCCTCGGTGGACACGCACTCTGACCTGTTGCCATGGCGAGGGCACATTAAATTTAACATATAATACCCGCTCGGCCAGGGGCCAGGGAGCGGGTGCAGCGAGTCATAAAATTACGGGCGGCCAACGGGTCGGATGGGTAACGCGAGCTGCAACTGCAGTCCAAGGGCAAGACTCCCACCTTCTCCAGAAAGTCAAACTAATTGAGCAGACACCAAATCTGGGTTTAATGAGGCTGCAATTAGGGCAAAAATACGCAACATATCATAATATTGATTTAGTTTTTTTTTTTTGCTGAGACTTTTGGTCTTTGAAGTCAAGCCAATGAGGCTGGGGCAGCGGGGAAGATGCAAGAAGCATTTAATTAGCAGAAAAAGGATTAAGGATATATTTTAGGCGGCAGAAATACATTTAAAGCAAATATCAAGTTCATTTAATCTAATAAAATATGTAAAGTACTCCACAAACAATTATTATAGGTCATAACAAAATTCAGAAATCTGTTAAAACCTTTAATTCCTTAATGCTCTATTAAAAACAAGTGTACGTATTTGTAAAGATATATTTTAAGCAGCAGAAAAAATTGTTAAATAATAATTTTATCTCCATAAACAATTATGTAAGTCATAAAATGTTCCAGAGACCTTTATTAACTTTATTTCCTTAAAGTTTCATTTAATATTAAGGTGTAATTATTTTATTAAATATATAAATAAAATAAAATATAATAACCTAATAAATTACCCTTAAGAATGCATTATTTAAATTATAAAATATTCCAGAAACCTGTTAATACCTTTAACTCTCTAAAGTTCTTTCAAAAAAGAAGTGTACACATTTAAATAAATACATTTTAAGCAAAATAAATATATTTAAAGCAAATCAAGTTAATTTAATAAAAAACACTACATATTTAAGACATGAAATATTTCCTTAAAGTTCAATTGAATATAAAGGTGTGCATTTCTTTCCTCTTTCTTATTCCTTGTGTCTTTTTGCATTGCCAAGTCGTTGCTACTCCTTGGTCCTTCCAGGAAATAAGACAGCAGCCATTCAAATGGCAATAATGGTGAATGCATTAAAACTTGGGGGTCATAAAAAGCGTCGGCAAACCCATTATGCACCGCCAGATACAGGATACAATATCTCTGTAATACATGCAGATGCAGATGCGAAAAATACAAATGCATTTACAGCCGCAACATATGCCGATGCAAATGTAATTCGTTTTCCATTTTCCATTCTGCATTCAGCATTGGCCAGGCCAGGCAGTAAACAAAAAAAAAACACACTAAGGCTTACGCTTTTTCGCAAATTGTGACCAGCGAGTAAATACCAATATTTCATCACTAGAACGAAGAGAACGAAGTGGCTCATCCGTTGTGCAAAATCCGATGAAAAAATGGCCAACAATTTGCCAGAAGCCAAAAAAACAGGCAGCCAAAAAATCAAATAGAGCTTCATGCAAAATTTGCAAACAAATAGAAGTTGAAACTTGGTTTTATTTTGCCGTTATCGAATTCGTAGAGCTTCGATTGAGTGGAAAAAGAAAGAAGAGTCTACAAAAAGTTGCAAGCTCATAAAAATATTACCAAAATGTGTTGGTTTTTAAGGATATTATGTTTAGAAAGGCTTTTATTTATGAGTTAATAGGGAAAAGTGTCGGAAAATGGCCAACGAATTGGCAGAAAATACCGGAAATATATAGAATTTCCAATAAACTATATTTTAAAGCTGCAAATAATTTATTCAACTATTTTTAATACTGTTAAATTTCATAAATAACTCAGCCAGGCATCGGCAACACGGCGAATATATCTGCTATAAGCCAGACATTATTCCTCCAATTTAATTATTAATTTTGATCTTGACTCCAACTTTACTGCATGCACGATGAGGAGGGCAGCTCCCTGGCGAGATTCGGCTTGGAGGCGCTGCTGTTGCTGTCCTGGCCGAAGGACTCCCTGAGGGCCGCCCGGTAGTCGTCGCCGGAGTAGCGCATGTGCTCCAATAGGCGCCCTTGGCTGTCGATGACGTACAGAAAGTGCTGGTCCCGCTCCTCAAGGACCTCGGTGACGCCTCCTCCAGCACAGGCCGCCACCGCCGCCACTCCAGCTGCCGAGGGCCTGGGCTTGGCCTTGGGCAGGACCTGGATGCGATCCTTCAGAGCATAGCTGCCGCCGGCAAGGCCCAAGGGTGTAAGCTCCGGAAAACTGCTGATCGGCGGCACAAAAACGTTGATGCTATTGTGGGCCATCCTTGTGGGAGAGAGCTCGGAATTTTCGGGAAATTTAAATGGGAAAAATCAAAGAGAAATACTCGGAACTGGGACAACTACAACAGGAAGCTTTAGAACAATGACTTGAAATCAAGAGCATTCTTTAATAATTAAATAGGAATTAATGATTTGACACCCAGGAATCTGGTTACATTTTATTTATTGGTTTGGCTTGTTTTTTGCGCCCTCAGCATTTGCATTTTAATTAAAACGGCAACTAATTTAATGACACTCGGGAGCTGGCGTGGCGCGTGTCCCTTTTTGAGTCTCATTATTAATATTCTTCCATCAATTTTATGTGTCAATAATTAATGAGATATGTGTGCGCTCTTACGTTGCATTTGATCAAATAATAAAATCAACATTGATTGCCTCTGACAGCAGTCATAAATTGGGCCTATTGTTTCCTTCTCTCGGCTCGTGTTTATTTACATATTTGCATTTCCAAACAAATTACACATTTTACAGCAACAGCGAGGGGGGATTTGGTGTTTATTTTATTTATTTTCTTTCATTCGAAGCGTCAGCGAATTTTTTCTATATTTAAAACCTTTTTTAAACTTTATTCTTAGGAGTAAATAATTTATTAAAAACATAAAAAGAACTAACTTATTTGTTATTTAATTATTACTTTTATATTTACATTTCTTTTCAATACTTTTAAGGCTACCATCTTTCTTATTGTTAATATATCTGATACCTTGACTTGTGTCCAGCTCAGTAGCCACATTTTGAATTAAAAATTCCCTACACAAAGTAGAGTTAACGAGACCATATAATAGGTAGTATTTGTAAAAGATAACTCTTAAATATTTATTATAATAAAAGCCAATTACAGGCCACCAAACATTAAAAACAAATAAAATAAAGAACATATTTCAAATAAGCTTAAAAACCACTCAACAAAATATAGTTTTCAATGTGGAAAAACCCACTGCAACATCGTTGATACTCGAGTTAATTTTCCAGAATTTTTTTCTGCAACGAAAATTCATGGGAAATGTCCAACTTGTTTGGGAAATTGAAACACCGCAAAGTTTGTTGTATTTTTTCTGCACGAAAAGGTAAAAAATACAGCCACCGTTTGATGAGTTTTTCCCCGACCAGACCAGGAAGAACTTAATGTAATTTTTTCAGGCTCTGCTGTTTGGCTGTTTGGCGGTAAAATCGCTTGAATCAAGGACATATATCGGATTCGGCAAATCAACTGACGGCGCTTATCAAATTATCGTGTGCATCGCTGCACCGCGAAATCGAATGTCAACGCATCGCAGGCTCTGCTCGGCAGTGAAACAGGACAAATAATTAAGCCAGGACGAAATCAAATTCCAGTCCCACTGAGGCGCATTTAGGGACAAATTCAACCGGGGATCCTACCTGGCCTGGGGAGCCGTCAAAGCAAAAACCAAACCACTGAAAGGCGAATTCCTCAATGCGGGCCCCGTTGTGACCGCAATTATATGTAAGTTTCGAGAATGCACTAATTAGAAGGCACTCCACTCCTGGCTCTGGCTCTGGCTCTGGCAATTGTATCTCTGCCTGAAAAGCGAGGCCAGGACAAAGGACTCGTGCGACGGCTTCCCGGATAATAATCCAGCCGGCAAAGGTGGGTGCCCACGGTGGCCCACGAAATATATAATAACTATAATAAATAAATGAAATACAAGTTGCGAAAGCTGCTTGCCAGCCCAGGCAATGGCAACCGGATATCACGGACCTATTCCCCAGTCTAGAGAAATAATTGAGTTCTGTGAGCTTGGCCGGTATTGGGATATTGGGTTTCCTTCACAAGTTATTGTTTGTATTTTGAAAAAAAATAAGAAAAACAATGGGAAAACAAGGAATTTAAAATGAGACCCTGCTCTTTCTCCTTTTAAATTCCTTGTTTTCCTATTTTACCTGCACTTCCTCATTTTATATTCCTTGTTTTTCTATTGCGAAGCGAATTTTCAGTGGATATGAGTATCTTTAAGTCTCTGTTTTAATCTTTATTTAAGTCTATTCTTTATTTTATTTCTATATTATTTATTTCTATATTATTTATATTAATGAAATATTATATTATATTATTTATATTATTGAAAACTTAATTTTTATAAATATTTAAATCTCTCTTTAAACTTATATTTAACTCTGTTTTTAAATCTCTATTAAAACTCTATATTTATTTATTTATTTAACTTGCTTTAATCTCTATTTAAATATTTATTAAAACTCTATATAAAATTATTTATTTAATCTGCTTGAAGTCTTTATTTAATTATTTATTTAAATCTCCGCTGCAAATATTTGTAATAAAAATATATGTTTAAGTCGCTCTTTAAGTCTCCAATATTAAATAAATAAATAAAATATAAATAAATAAATATTTTATATTTTAACCTCTATTAAATTAATTCCTCTTATGAGTCCGCCTTAAAATCTCTCTTTACTTCTGTATTTAATTCAGAATTATATCTCCTCTTTGAAACCCTTTATTTTATGTATTTTCCCTTTTTCTTTATTTAAATCTGCTTTCAATTCTATATTTATATATTTATTTACTCCTCTTTAATTAATTTATTTAATTTATTTCTTTATTTAAATCTTCTTTAAATTCTTTATTTCTATATATTTATTGTAATCTTTTTATAAATGCATTTAAGTCTCAATTTAATATCCTCTCTTTCTACCTTTATTAATTTAATTTAAGTAATTTATTACAATCCCTTAAAGTCTCTTTTAAAATCCATTTTTAAAACTTTCTTTAAGTCTCCGCTTTGAGAAAATATTTTATATTAAATAATCAATATTTAAATAAATATTTGAATGATAAAAGGTGGAAAATTTCCTGACCAACCTCTTCCTACATTTAAAATATTTATAATCCCTTTTTTTTTGTAATTAAATCTTCAAACTAGAAACTGTATTAACTTTTTCCGTGATGGCGCTCACCTTAATGGCGAATTAATCCCTACTTCCGGAACACATATATTCCGATGCATATGGGCGATGGCGACCAATTATGAGCGACAGATGAGTGAAAATAACATCCTTTTGGCCCCGCACCTCCTGCGCACATCCTTTTTCAATGGCACGGGCAAAGCCACGGACAGCGTTTGCACAAAGCACTAATTGGACACTCTCTCTCCGCTCTGGCATGGCCTGATGAAAACAACAGCAATAAAAACCAAAACAACGGACAACGGACAGCGGACAGTGGACAGCGGCCATAATTAATTGGATTTGGTAAACAATTTGTACAGTTTCATTTTCAGGCTAAACGAAGTTAGTTGCCAGCAAAACTTTCGCAAAAACACACCGTCCGATCCAGCACCGACCTTCCACAAGTGCAGATAACCGCAGAGAGTCCTGCACTCACTCTGCGTTATCCTGCGCAGCCTGATGCACTTATTGGCCCCACTGTCGGTGCATATTTTTGGGTTTTCGGCTAATTTGCCAGCCAATTCATCGAAAATATGAAATCAAAACCAATTTTAGATTCATTTTTGGGCGCCCCCGCGCACAAATCCAATTACTTTTGGCGAGTTTTCAAACTTTGATTCTCATCAGGAATCAGAAAGGGGGAAAGCGGAATGGCAACTAAATTATAAATATTTATTAAATACATTTTGCTTCTCTGAAACTTTGATTCTCATTAAAGAGGGAAAAGGGGAATGGTAATAATATATTATAAATATTTATTAAATACATTTTGCTTCCCTAATTATCACACATTTTACATTTAAGAAAGAGGTTAGGGCTTAAAAAATATATAAATTAAAATACGACTCTATGGCAACCAGACTTAGCCAAGGTCTGTCACCAGTAACTCATTCTTGCTCTTCATTTCAAGTCCCACATTGCCCACATTAATTTCAAAGGATTTAACTACTGAGAATCCGTAATCCTCACTTCAATTCCCATTCAAATAAACAGACAACAAAATATGTTGAAATTTCCGTGAAAAGCCGGATAATCTTGGCCCCACAATAATTGGCCACAATGCAAGCCGAGAGAGTTCTGGGAATTGTGTCTTTGGCCACAGGCAGCCCCTTCTTGAGTCCTGAGTAGGTTGCAACCATTTTGCATTTTGCTGAGGTGCCACGCGTTGCGCTTTGCTGATTATCTGTGCAGTGTCTGTGCCCCAACTGTTGCAGCATCCCGTATCTGATTCCGAAATCAGAGTGGGCAGAGTGGGTAGTGGGAGGAGCTTCCTGGAATCCCGAAATCCTCTCGCCCACAGCTGTTGCAGCAGCTTCCCCTTTGAGTTCGTCGGGGCAACTTGATAAAATAACAGCCAGGGAAGCCGGGGAAGCCAGGGAAGCCAGGGAAGGCGGAGCTTATTAGCAAGTGGGCTTATATTACCTTAGCTATCCGAAGGATACCCGGCTGCAGTCGTCAACTAATAACCTGGAAAATTACAAGCTGCAGGCGGAGATTACGAATTGCGCAGTTTGTGGGCCTTAAAGTGACTTTAAAATGCAACCAAAATGCAACCTTGGCTTGCCAAGTCCCCATTAATTGCTTTTGGCCAACTGCAACATTTTCATTGGCTTTGAGGGATAACACATATTAAAATTGAAGAAAAAACCCCGCTGTAGTAGTAGTGGGCTGGCAAATAAATAAAAGCCATTCGAAGCCCTGCCAGGGGTAAGTACGTCACGAATGCCGCAATCTGCGGTTAAATGTCCCGCAGACAGTATCCGAAAATGGTTATTGGCCGCCGTAACTTTTATTTAACATTTATTTAAGGCCTTTAATTGCTGCGAGTTGTGCATTTCGCGGCGACTTGGCAACTCCGAGACTCGGCGACTCTCACCGGGATTACCAAGGTGTGCCAGCGTTCACATGAGCTTTATGACAACTCACGACAATAAAGCGAAATAAATATAATAAAATGAGAAATACATATATATGTGTGAGTCCTTTGTCCTTGCATCCCTTCATCTCCCGGGGAGTCGCAAAAACACTCGGCGAGTCACACACACACAACCTGCAGCACATTGTGCCATTTTAAGCGGAAAATATGCCGCACTTCCGGTGGCTCTCACACACACAGAGCTTGAGTTGACTTGGTTACCGTTGTAAGACACAGGCCAAGATGGCTGCCAGAGCTGTTTAAAAGCCAAATTAAAAGGAAATGGGGAAAAACGGAATGAGAAATATTAAGAAAACATTTATATTTCATTTAAATAAATTATAAATTTTATCTTTCTGACTTTACCTAAATAAGGTGAGTAGCCTAGAGGTCTGAGTGCCGAATTTGCGTAGTTTTTGACAAAAAAAAAAAACTTTACTTACATTTTCGCACTGAAAACAAAGTGAATTTCGTTATTTTATGGTTATTCCTTTCACAAGCTTTTTCTATGCATTAGTTTTGCCGCCATTTTATGGTCAAAAATTATACATTTAATACTCTTAACTTCATATTTTCCCACTAAAAAACCCTGAAACTCTATCGATTTTACTCCTAACTCCCCTTTATGGGGAAAAACTCCCTGAGAAATATTAAGAAAATATTTATATTTCTTTTAAATAAATTATACATTTTATCTTTCTCACTTTACATATATTTTCGCACTGAAAACAAAGTGAATTTCATTATTTTATGGTTATTCCTTGCACACGCTTTTTCTATGCATTAGCTTTGGCGCCATTTATGGTCAGAAGGGCCGCAAGAAATTTATATATTTTATACTCTTTACTTCAGCTGAAACTCTATCGATTTTACACTTAACTCCACTTTATACTTTCTGAAATAGAAGAAGTAAAAAAGTATGGATTTCCAAGAGAGAAAACAACAAAAGACCGCTTAAAAAAAAATATCAGAGCTGTCAGAACCCAGAAAAAAAACGGCCAAAACTGACAGCCCTGGTGCGTGCTCCTCTGAAAGCGGGAATTTACTGCCATTATATTTATATATTATTATAATGCCAGGATGGCAAACAAAGTGTTGACAGAGCCACAGGGCTGCTGAAAAGGAAGCAGGAGCAGGAGCCAGGAAGGAGCAGGAACCAGCGCTAACCAAATACATTTTCGTTTCGTTTCGTATTTAATTGCCTAATCGCACTTAAGACCGCCGCTGCCGTCGCCGATTCCGTTTCCGATTTAAGGCCAAGACAAGGCGACAGGGCCTCTGAGCTCAAAATCTCGGCTGGGGCTCACTTTAAAATTGAATTTCCAGTCATTCAGAGGGAGGAGAGCCAAGTATTTGTGAATTCCACGGGGACCAAGAGCTATTTAAAGGCAGCGCAGGCAAAGCTAATTGAATAAAGTTAATTTAATCGATATAAATACTTGAAGCTTGTTCCAGGGATTTTACTTTGACTCCCTTTAATTCATCAATAAAATAATTGAAAACCAAAAATGAAGCAGAATAAAGAAAGCAAACTATACCTTTTGAGAAATTAATTGCATTTTTCCCTCGACCTTTACCCTTTGCTTTGCTTTCATCTCTCGCAGCTTGACCTCGACTTGTTGGCCTAATTGATTTGATTTGAAAATCCTTGATTTAAATCCTTGACGCCATGGATTTATTACATTTATTGTGCCCTTAATTATCGAGTAGATAATGTAAGCAGAGTTTTATTTACCTTTGGCCTTGCCTTTACCTTTGCCTATGCCTTTGCCTTTGCCTTTGCCTTGGCCCTTATCAGCCTTTCCTGGCCGCAGTTTTGGGGTTCTTAATTGGATCGGGTGGAGGGTGAAAATGGTAGGAAAAATGGTAGGGAAAAGCGGAAGTGCCGAAGGGGGGAAATCGAAATGAAATCCCCTGGCAAACAATGGACCAGTTGCGTTCATTATCATTCACCGCAATCGCAATCGCAATCGGAACGACACAACACGACATGGACGAAACATGGTCAGAGACAAGAGAAAACTTTCAAAGGAAAATTGCAACAACAACTGAGGAGGGAGCGAGCCTGGGAAAATCGAAGGGAAAACCAGAAAACCAAGCGGTAGCGACCAAGGAGCTTTGCCAGAGCCTGGTCCAAGTTTTGGTGTGAAATTAAAATTGGAATTAAAAGCACAATGAGGCCAGAGACAGACAGAAGAAAGAGACAGCCACAGCAGAGCAGAAAGAGACAGAGAGAGAGTGAGGGGGCGTGGGGTCTTAGTGCTAAATGATTTATGGCTGTTTGCATGCCACCGCCCCTGTCCCTGTGCCTGTCCTTTTGCTTGTCCCTGTCCCTGTCCTTGTCCCTATGCAAATTGTTTTCGAGAATCTGACAAAACGATGAAGTTTTCATTAGGGTGCCATTAGAACTCCGTTTAAATTATGGCCCAGCCTCCTGCCTCCTGCCTCCTGCCTCCTGCCTCCGCCCTGTCCTGGCCTGTCCTGTCCTCTGCTCTCTGCTCCTGTTCCGTCTTGACACAAATATAAGCCAGACTGGACACGTCGCCTTCGGTTAGTTGATAGATCGTTGGCCAGGGAATTTGCCTTTCACTGGAGGAAAAGGCATAGGGAAATTGAGAAACTAGGAGCTGGAGAGGATTTCCATTAAAAAGATATATATTATATATAAATTAATTAATATAATTATTTATAAATAATAATAAGTAACTAAATAAAGAGTTTTAACCATTAAATTTTATATAAAAACAATATATGTAACCTATTAATCTGTTTTAAAAACCTATTTAAGAAAAAAAAACAGTGTGACCATGCAAGCAGCATATATTATCAGTTATCAGTAGTTGTCTCTTTCTGCACTCCAGTTAAATTATAATTAACAATAAAAGAAAGCTAAATGATTAAGTTCCTAATGTTTATAAAGCTCATAAAGAGTCTCTATTTTTATACTACCAATTAATTCATTTTAAAGCCACATTTCAGTGTCATAGTGCCATGATTGATTATCTTATTATGTAGAAATCAAAGGTACATCAAAAAAGAGGATTTAACTATTAACTATTATACGCAAGCAATATATAATTAACATTTTTATCTATTTGTAAATCTCAATTAAAAAAAAAAACAAAAAACAGTATGACCATGTCTATATATAGTTGCTTCTTTTTACACTCCAATTAATCTATCGCTAAATAAAAATCCCATTATCAATTAAAATTACCCCATTTTATACTCCCAATTCATACATTTTTTTTAGAGAATACAAGCAACATGACAGTATCACAGTGCCTTAGGTAGTCCAACTATTTGCTATTCAGAGAGAATTAAGTATTTGTTCAAAATATTTAAGCTGTCTTTTATTTATCTCTTAAGCTCATAGCTTATATTCAATTTACCAACGACTTTCAATCAATTATTAATTGCTCTCAATAGCAGTGTCATAACCCCATAATGCACTTAATAAATATGCAAACTAATAGGAGAACCTTGCTTTAAATGGCTCTTGTTAGGACTTATTAGGGTTTATTAATGGCTTAAGTCCAAAACAAACCATAATCGATCGATTTCGAAATGTGTCATAATGGTTTTGGCAAGGACACGAGGCATGAAGGATTCCCTTAGCGAGTGACTGCCTCATCACTCGAGCGCTCCCTGTGACGCACCTGCGAAAACTAATTTGAAAGTAATTTCACAGAGCCCCAGACACACTCCGATATGTACGGGGACATATAAGTATATATAATCAGTTGCCGAAATTGTGATCGATCATCCCACGCACACTTCCAATTTGTATAAATTATTTACATATTGATTTATTAGTTGAAAATTTAACATCTAATTTAATGGAGGGGTTCCAGGGGAAGCTAGCTGCTCGGAGCCTGGAGATTGAGTAAATTTATGCGGCAATGCTAACGAATTTATCATTATCCTTGGGCGCATAAATTGAAAAATAAATGCGGCTGTCGGTCATTTTTTGTATATATTCTTTATTTTTTTTGTTCTTTCCCTCTGTTTTTTATCCCCCCGATAACCCTTTGGTTAAATCTGAAACGTGTTGGTGTTTGTTCGTGCTGCGCTGAAGCTAAATGAAAGTGCTCTGAATATTCCCTTTTTCGAGTGTGTGTGTGTGTGCGTTGGAGTGCCCTTGTGTGAGTGTGTGTTTGCGGGTGTTTGTGTGTGTGCGAGCTTGTTTGTTTACTTGTGTGAGTGCCTTTTGCGAGCGCAGAAGAGGCCGTAACTCAAAGCAAACGCCTCTCGCCGCCGCTTTACCGAGTTTTTACCCGCCCCTGGCTTTGGCTTTACGTACACACACACGCACACATACGCCCTATCCACACACACACCCACATAAGCACACATACGCCCACACACACACACATCACATTCAAAGTTTATCCAGCGCCCGTTTTGCACATTAATTTACTGACCTTTTTGCACTTTTTCCATAGTTTTGCAACCGCACCTCCCCTTAAAGCTGTTTACACTGAAAGAAAATACTAGTTTAGGGATAATTTAATCTAAAAAAATCATCAAAAGTCATATTTTTAAAGTAAAATATTAAAATAAAGTAGTTTGAAGGTTGCAAACACTAAATAATAATTTCTAAATAACTTATCTTGCATTTTATTTCAGCAAAAGTAATATATTTTTGGTACTAAACACTTTTCTTGCATTTTCTTTTTTTAAAAATAATTATTAAGCTGTTTCTGACCCTCCCAGGGTCTTCATGAGTAGCTTTTTCATTCAGTTACAATATTCAAGATTATAATGGACGTGAAAATCACCAAAAGTAATATATTTTTTGTACTAAATTACAATTACTACTTTTTAAGCACTTTTCTTGCATTTTCTTTCTTTAAAAATAATTATTAAGCTGTTTCTGACCCTCCCAGGGTCTTCATGTGTAGCTTTTTCATTCAGTTACAATATTCAAGATTATAATGGCTTTGAAAAATCACCAAAATTTATAAATCTTAAGTATTTAATTACAATTACTATCTTTTTAAGCAATTTTCTTGCATTTTCTTTGTTTAAAAAAGGTTTTTAAGCTGTTTCTGACCTTGCCAGGGTCTTTATCAGTAGCCTATTTCGCACAGTGTGCCCATAATAAGCGGCCTGCCAGGGAAAGCTCGCGATTGCCTGTCCCTGTCCCAGTCCTGTCCCAGTCCTGTCCCATTCCCCTCCAGCAACTCACTTGCCCGTGGACCAAGAGAAGGATAAGGAAAAAACCAGTGACTAGTGGCCAGTGGCCAGTGACCAGTGACCAGTGACCGGGCTGATTGGTGACCAGTGACAGTAACCAGTGACTGGGCCAGAAAGAGGACGAGGCAGAGGCAGAGGCAGGGGCAGAGGCTGGCTGTGTTGGTCCGGTCCACAGGCATATTACAACGTATGATGAATGTGTGACACTTTTGCAGCTTGTTTGTTTGTTTATTGTTCGTGCCACAACCCTCCTCGCCAGGCAGGGGCAAACACTGAATGGGAAAATCAACAGTCAGCGGGGAAAACGGCCACGAATTGGGAATTCTCTTTAACGGTCTGTCTGGAAATTCCACCCAAAATAGTTAGGGAAAAGCAAATATCTTTAAAAAAATATATGAAAGAATCAAGGTGCTACATTCTGCGAGGTTGAGCAGCTCTTCTGCAAGAAGAGAGATCTTATAAAAAAATTAAGGAATCAAGGTGCTCCATTTTGTGAGGTTAAGCTTGAATAGCTTCTTAGTGAGAAGAGAGATCTTATACAAGAATGAGAAAATTACGGTGCCGCATTTGGTGAGGTTAAGCCATATTTCCAAAGAGAAGAGAGATTTATACAAAATGAAAGAATCAAGGTGCTGCATTCCGCGAGGTAGAACCTAAGTAGCTCTGCTGCGAGACCATGATGAAATAACATAAGGTGGTCCCGTCGGCAACAGACATCCACTTATTGTATGCTTGCAATAAGTGCCAGTGAAAGGAACATGAAATAAGTGGATACTTCGTAAAACTTCGGCTCGCGACGGAACCACCTTATGTTATTTCATCATGTGCGAGACGCGAGTTCGTTGTGCCAGTGTGCCCGTTTCGTAAAATCAAAAAAATGTTTAAAAATCTCTTCAGTCAGAGGCTTCCCAAGAATTGTAATCAAGATTCTTCCACTCTCCTTCTAACTAGCAAAAGAAAAATTAAAAAGAAGGGACATTTTTGTTCACTCAGATATTCCCAGGCTATTGGCAGCGCTTTATTTGATTAAAATCAGCTCAAGTCCTCTTCTTTTCAATTCGCTTTAACTAATTAAGCTCTTGCGGAATCTGGCATAATCTTTGCAGTTTTTGTCGTCAGAAAAAGAAGACCCATCGATGATCCCCTTTTGTTTTCTTTTTTTTGCCAAGTCCCATACTGCATTCCTGCATTCTTGCATATTCTATTTCCGCCTTTCCCTGTGCTTCCGCTTGCCGGTTGCCTGAATGACTCCATTGTTGCGAAGGACCCGTCATCGTCGTCCTGCCAAGTAAGGGAATCGGGGAACTTTTGTTTGTTTGCTTTTCCCATTTTTAGCCGCCGCCAGCCGAGGGGAGAGTTTTATAAATTGTATCTTCTGGTCCGCACACACATAAGCATATGCAGATTACTTCGCCAGTGTGAGGGTCCTTGTGTGTGTGCTCTGCATTGTTTGCGGGGGTCCTGGCAGGAGCAGGACCTTCCATTTTCAATAACGGCAAAGCAATAAACTTGCCCCGAAAATAAGTTTGCCCGCTTGTGTTGATGCTGGAAACTTGGCACCACATCTGAAGCTGAAGTTCGTGGAATTTGGGTTGGCGAGGTGAGGAGGAGGTTCCTTATTCCAGGTTCAGGGTCAGGCGATCGTCTGCTCGAAGTGTAATCCTTGGAGCAGAGCACGGATGCTATGTGTGTGTCGGACTCGAAACAAGAAATAAAAGAAAAAATAAAAAATAAACGCCAAAAGTAACATTAACAGGCTGGAGCCGGTCCCAGCGGCAGAGGCCTGTTCTCCCGGTGGGTCCTCAGCGTGTCCTGCAAGTGGTCCAGCTTCTGCACCATGTCGGCCACCTGCCTGAGAACCTTTGATCTCGGGGATTCCACATCATCGGGCTGCTCTCCGGGGGAGTTCTTGGCATTCTTTATCTCCTCCTTGAGATCCCGGCTCTCTTCCATCAGCCGCTGCAGCTCCACCTCCATTGCATTCTTCTCCTCCATCTCCTGCTCCAGCAGAGCGTTCTTCTCCAGCTCCTGATGCAGCAAGGTCTCGATGTCCACATTGGTTCCGCTCAGGATGCGGGCAGCCTGCTCCAGGTTATCGTTGGTCTGCTCCAACTGGCGCAGCTCCAACTTCATGGCCTCGTACTTCTGGTTCACCGTGGCCAGCTGCTGCTCCATGCTGGCCAATTCCAGGTCCTTCTCGTCCAGCTTTAGCTGCAGGGCCTCGCGCTTTCGGTCGTACCAGACCAGCCTGGCTGTGAGCTCATAGATGATCTTCTGCTTCTGCTCCAGAGTGGCGTCCATTTCGGCCTCTATCTCGCGGGACTGCTCCATGAACTCATCGTACTCCTGCTGCAGGTGCTGGCAGTGCGGGCACTGGTCCATCTTTCTTCTGATTTTTTAAATAAAATAATTTTCAATAAACTATAAACTGAGCTACGAATTTCTCGATCCTATAGGTTCCAGAGGGTGTGACTTTCTGTGCTTTGTAGCCTGGCTTGCCTTTCCCTTGAAAAGGCTCTCGGACGGAAAAGCCAAGGCTTCTTTGTTGGCCTTGATTTTCATTCTCATAAATTCTTTCTAATTGAAAACTGTTAGTTGGGGTTTGAGAGCAACTTTTGTGTGCAGCCAAATTCCAGGAAGTTGTATAAACTATTTGCACTTTCTAAACTTATTAAACTACCTTTGTTTTTTAGGTTTAACCTAAAGCCAGGCAAAGTTTTAATGGCTGCCATAGCAAGAGTTTATAAACAAAGGTATAAAGCCTTGCTAATGCAGGAATATTTTCATATTTTCTAGATAGAAAAATAAAATAACTAAAAAATATATATTTTCAGGAATTTAAGCTTTAGGAAAAGCTCTACAAAAGCTATAGATGCGGCCTGACCTTGAAAGCTTTGGCTTTGAAGCTTTAAAGTTTTTCGAGGGTTTTCTTAGGAAACCCAAGACTTTAACAGAAATTTAGAACCCCTTTTCTTTTCTTTTCAAATTGTTTACGAATTTAAATCGTTACTTAAAGGCTTGCAATTTCCTTATTTAATGCATGTGCGAAATTTCTTGTGTTGCATGCCCCTTGTCTGGGGCGTCGCCATCACGGGCATTGTGTTTGGCAGCGCCGACTTCATCATCGGCAGCATGGGCTGGCAGATGGTGATCGAGGACCATTATGCGGACTGGCTGCTGGAGTTCTTCCGCAAAATGCCCGTCCGCTACTGTGTTTCGGGTTTTTCCGTGGCCTTTTACCTCTTGGCCTCCGTTCACTTCATGCTGACCTATGGGGCCTATACCGTAAGTCCTTGTTAGGAGTCCTTGCCTTGCAATCTTAGCCTCAAGAAGTTTTCCCAAACTTTAGGACAATCACCTGCTCGTCGGCACCTGGCTGCTGGTCAACTTTACCATGTTGTTGTTCACCCTGGTCACTGGGCTGTTGAATGGCTATGCCATCCTCAGGATAAGTAAGCTATTCTCTACCTATAAGATATAGGTTTAAGGTTCTATATATAATTCCAGTTGCCGTCGGCTATACCATCATAGTGGTGAGGTCGCACTATGAAAATTTGGTCACCTTCAGCTCGGATGAAGAGTCGGTTGTGGAGTCGAGCGAGGAGCATAGTGATGACGATATCTAGGGAAGGTTTGCAGAGAACCTGGAAACTAGCTTCGACTTCGAGACGAAGGGAAAAGCGTATACACAATAAATTATTAACCCAAGAACCTAAAAAATAAAAAAGCTTATGAGCTTGTGCTTTAGGGGTTCTTTTCCTGGTTTAAAGCTTAAAGCTTGAAGCTTAGGTTAAAGTCAAAGCTAAGGAGCTTTGAGCCGGGACACTGCGCTCGAGTCCTCGCTGTACTTGGCCTAGAAACTGGCCGCTATGGGAGGAAGGACCTGACCCATTGGGGGCCCTCGACTAATCGATGCCTGGCTGGTGTCCTGCAATCGCGCCTCCTGCTGCCACACACACACACACACACCAGGCGTGGCCAAGGCCAAACAAATGAGCGTAAAAAGTGCAAGAGGGACCGACACGACCCGAAGTTCACTCCGGTTTAGGCCAGGACGAAAACCAGGAGCTACCTTTGAGGTTGGGATTGTAAAAAAAAATCACTTCATAAACCTGGGAAAAAATTATAATCATTTTATTTATCAAAGTTATTACTTATGGGTATTTATTGAATTTATTTCTTGTTAGTTTTCCATGTAGCTTGTGGAAAATCCGATGGAGAAGTAAGTTTCTACTTTCTTTTTAAATAAATTCATTTAACAAGGGTTACCTATGGAGGAACCAGAGACTACCTACCGAAACAGCTATAAAATCAAGCCTTTCTTTGTGTGTTTAGCATGCCAGAAACTCTTTCTAATAATAAATAACTTAACTACACCTTCAGCTATATTTCTATATATTTACTTAAAATAATTATAATAATATTCCCCCTCAAAAATCCCTACTTTTTCCTCTTAAACCATGAGCCCAGCCTCTCCCTAGGTACCTCATATATTCCCTAAAAAAAATAGAGGAAAAAATAGAGGAAAACGGAGGCAAAGAAGAGGACAATGTCTTTTTCATATCAAAACAGACGCAGGCGCATTCGGTCCCACGTTGCGTATGAGCCATGTGAACAGCCGTGTCTATGTGTGTGTCAGCCGTAGTACTACAGCACTACACACACCGCACACACACCGCACACACACTGCACTGTACTACAGTTGTACGTGCACTGGCCTCGTGCTCCGGCCGGGCTTGCCTTGGCATTCCTTGGCCTGGCTGGGGTCCCTTCGTCAGCGGGTCAGCGGGTGGCGGCCATAGATGTAACCGTGCCTCCTGGCGGGCTCGCAGTGCCACACGAGCCTGCCACACGGCCACTTGCAACGTGCCGCCAACCGAAACAGAAACCGAAACAGAAACCGAAACCGACACCGAAACCAGAAGTAAACACCAGAGTTTTGTTTTGAAATCATCATCGGCTCTCCGGCCGGCACTTAACGGGCTAAAATCCTGGAATCCAGCAGCGGCAAATCAAATCCTGGGAATCCTAGCATCTATATGTATGTATATGTGTAGTTTGTGGTACATAAAACTATGGCAAGTAAGCAAACAAGCACACACACCAAGTAGGAGTGCACTCGCACACACACGCAGGAGCCGCGTGACCTTGCACGCTTGGCGAGGGGGGTTGCCCCCGAAAGGTGTAAGCGTGGAGTGAGTGGCAAGACCATAACAGAGGAGCCAGTAGTGATATAATGGCTAGCCAGTATCAACAATTGGGATTATCTCTGTTATTAAATCCGATTAAATAAGGCACATAAATGCCTTGTTTTTACTTAGGAATTATTTTTGAATTGATTCTGTAATTAAATAGGTTTAAGGAGATCCTGGATCCTGGGCATAATATTTAAGCTCCCTAACGTACTCAAAATGAGATTTATAGATACGATTTCATATTTAATTAATATTTATTTTCTATTTTATTTTCATGTATTTATTGCTTTAGTTTTTCTGTATTTAAACTGACAAAATAATGTTTAAAATGATAAACTCAAGCAAAATTCGTAATCAAAATGAGAAAAGTTTGCTCTTTTTGAGTACATAATTCTCATACATAATTCTCCCTAAATAATCTCTGTTATTTTCAACCCAAAACCTTAATTTAACTCGTTATCTTGCATACATTTTCATAAGAATTACAGAAATATTTACATTATTGTTTATGTTCTAAAGTTTAACCATAATATTTGTTGTATTCTTTTTCTGTAACAAAGGGAAGTGCCCAGCGCCACTGACCCACATCCGCGCCCTGCTGCCCCGGCTGGGTTTGGAGTTCAAGATCAGTGCCAGCCGTGATTCTGCAGAAACCACATGGTGACGGCACCGAAAGAATCCCGTTCCAGTTCCGGTGAGATAAGCCCTGGTCACAAATATAGCCTCCAGATAAAAAGCCGAAGCCGGGTTGGAGACCGAAGCCGGTACCCGTAGAACCCAGCATCTCCGCGCCATGTGGGCGCGCACAGCATAGCCGCCGATAAGCCTCGTGATTTCTTTTCAATTTTTATTTCTTTTTATATAACCGAGAATCAGAGGGAATTCTTCGGCTTTTGCATGCGGGCGAGCGTAATCAGCGTTCGAAGAACTCGAACCCCACAACAGCCTTTTATCGGCTATCGGCCGCATATATCCTAATGTGTGCCGAGCAACCGTCCGTCCGTTCGAGCGGGCTTAAAAACGCCGCCGTTCCGGTGGACAACAGTTAGTCGGCTCCAGGCGTCGCAGCGCAGCGGTTCTCCTCCGAATCATCTTTTTTTTCTCAGTGTGTGCCCAGGAATAGGAGTAGCAAGTGCCAAAGGAAGTGCAAGTGCAAGTGCCAGTGCAAGTGCAGTTAATTGTATGTCAGTTTTTCATTTGGCCTGCCTAGCTGACTTTCATTAAATATCGCTAGCTGCCTTGTGAAGGGCTTACGTGTGATTGCGGCTCAACGGAAAAGGATAAATTAAGGGGTCTCTCGGCTCTGGCCTTGAAATGGAAACGGAAAAGGCTACAGCAGTGTAACGTTTACCCAGAAAACGATTATCATACATATTTTATGCGGATTGAAAGCGGGCAATGAGTGTTGAAAGCGAAAGAATTAATTTTTTAAGGCCCTTAGCTACCATTTACTGCTACCTTGGTATTAGAAAGAAACAAAAAAAATTGATTTAAAATCGATTAACAACAATCAATATCTATGATTTGTTCTCTTGCTTTATATTTATTTTGTATTTTTTTCTTGTGAATCATTACTTTTACCATTTTGTTACTTTTTTTGCTGAATCAAATTCAAATTTAAAATCTTCCCGCCAAAATGCAGTTCTTTCGGCACTTTAAAGTTATCGCCCTTGTCCAACCGATTAATCGAATTGTTAAAAGAAAAATCACAACAGAGGGCGGCACTGTTCTGTTTATTAAAAATCAAAGAAAACCTAACTAAAAATATAGAAAAACTGCTGTATAGCTTGCAAATCACGTTGCATATTTGTTATAGACTGTCAATATCCTACTCTCACCGAGTCCGACACTGCCACTAACCGACCAGCCGTCCACCCCGGCCTATCGATACATCGATTGTACCGCCCGCCTATCGCTGCTGCCTGTTGTCGCAGCACTAATAAGAACAACAACAAAAAATACCGAGAACGTCCCGTTCGAGTTTTTGTTCAGAGCTGCTCTCTGCTCTCTTGCTCTCTTGCTCTCCCAATTTTTATGTTATCCCTCTCCCAATTTTGATGCTCTCCCACCCTTTACGAAAAAGTCAAGTCAATGCGCAGAAAAAGTCAAGTCAATGCGCAGAAATAGTCAGGTCAATGGGCAGAATGTAGTTGTTTTTCTCTTTGTTGCTGAAATTCCACTTGGCGCGAACAAACGTTAATTTAAAATTAAAATTTAAATTTAAATTTAAATTTTATATTAACTTATAAAGTGATTAAAACCAGTGGCCTTTGGCAGTCTGAGAAAAAAAACAACCATAAATTCGACTGAGTTAGTTGAGTGAGTTAATTATTTGTTATTAATACTACTTATATTTAATTAATTTAATATAGTCGTCCGATTCTTATAAAATAAAAACCGTAATTCTAAAATCATACAATATGGCAAAATCTCTGAATAGATGAGAATATGTTGAAAACACCGCTGCAATATATTTTCGATGTATTTAAGAAAGCAAAATAAGTGAACAAAATATTTTGAAAAAATCTCTTTTTTTTAATATCAATATATATCACGTCATAATAAGATATTTCTTCTCTTAATTACTTGAAATTAACAGTTTTTTTTTTTAATTTAGGGGGAACACTGGATTTTTTAGGGAGAAATATCGACTCTTTGAGATTTTTTAGGGGGAAAGCTAAATTTTCATCTGGCAACACTGCGAGAACGTCCCGTTCGAGGAATTAAACGCGAAAATTGCGTGAAAAATCGAGGAAAAGCGCTGCAACGGGGCGGCTAACGGGCAACGGGAAAGTGCAATAACACCCAGCAAGCTTAGGGGCAGCAATTGGCAGCTGGAAAAGCGCGACAACGGCGGCAGTGCGCAAATGTAAAATGCACGGAATATTCGCATGTGCAGTGTGATAATAAATAAACGCCACAAAATTCGGAGCGACGACGCAGGGGCAAACACACCAATACACACGTACGCCACACACTAATACCAGGCCACTGCAGAGCAGCAGCGGCGGCGCGTGTGTGTGTCCTCCGATACTATTTTTTTGTTGCTTCGTGTACGTGTGAATGTGTGTGTACGTGTGTGTGTTTGCGCCGTGTTATCACAAAGGAGCTGGAAATCCAGGAGACAGCAGCGGCAGCAACAACAAACACAACAACATCACGCAGGTGCGTATGTGAGTGTGTGGCGTACGAGTATGGGAAACGCGACGCAGACGTGAAGTAAAATCTGTCGATTTTCCACTGCTATTTTCTTTAGCGCGCAACCGAGTGCATATCGCTAATATATACATTCGTGTATATATACATTGATGCGTGTGGGTGTATATGTTCTGATTAGTGTATAAGTGAGTGCGCAAAAGTTTTAGAGAGCGGCAAAAATCGAAAATAAGCGGTAAACTAACGGTTCTTTGCGCCACAGCTTGTATGTGTTAGATAATCCGACATGGCAGAGTACCGTGTTTCGTATGGGTGGTGCATGCAGCAGCGTTACAGCGGCGCCTTGAAGGAAAATCCAACTGCGAGTGTCCGTAATTAAAACATGCGCCGCAGCGAAAAACTGAAAAGCGCGATGGGGTCGTGGGGGATGGGGGTGTGTCGCTGCAAACATGGCGTATGCGTAACACTTATCAAATCCAATTGGGAGCGCCACCCAGTTCCAAGTTGCAGTTCCAGTTCAGCGAGACACGCATATTTTCAATTCGAATTGAGGCCCCTGTGTGCCTGTGTGTATGTGTGCCTGATGCCTTTGGGGGTTGCAACCACCCCCTGCAGATGGAAGTTAAAAGATACAGATACACAAACACAGAGAGGGAGAGCGAGAGCACAGCATCCGCTGAGATGAGATTTTCAACAGCCTGTCCCCATAATTCAGGACACCACTGTACTTGCGATTTTCGGGGGTGGCTGCTGCTGCTTCTTGTTCTTCAAAAATATGTACATTTCCCAAAAACCGAAAACAAGTACAGTTCCAATTGGAAATGAAACGTAGCCCCGTGTGTATGTGTGTTTGTTTGTTTGTTTAATCTGAGGCCCTGCATGTGTGGGTGGGTGGTTGCTGCGCCGTCGCCACCGCCGCCGCCGTTGAATAACGGAAAGTGAGAACCGCCGCCGCATGCGTAACTTATTTTTCTTTCTTTTTCTGTTCTGCTCCTTATCATCGCTTTGTTTTTGTCAGACTCTGCGTCAAGTACAGGCACACACACACGCGAAGAGAGATAGAGAAAAAGAGAGCAGTGCTCAATTGAGCGAGAGATGGAAAATAGCTATCGATTATATATTTGCGAACGGGCGGGGGAGCGGAAGAAAGCAGAAGAGAGAGAGAGAGCGGGAGAAAGAAGCGCAGACAGAGGACGCGCACGGTGGGGTCCATTCTTCATGCAGTTAAATTCTTTCAAGGGCTCTCAGTTTAGTATCATCCGGAGTAGCTTAATTTAATAAATATCTCTGAATTCTTAAGGTAATCAGCGTTACTCAGAATATTTGCCAAGTTTTCCCACCAATTTTCTTAATACTATAAATAATATTTTTTGCGATACAGATAAACTACAATTTTCGTTTAAGTTATAAATATAAATTCATCAAATGGCTAAATTAAATTGTGAAAAGGTTGCACAGCCTTCAACCAGGCACCAAGTACTGTTATTATTTGTAATTTTTACAATGATCAAAAAACGGCTGAACTGATAACCGCAAGCTCTACGCTGTACGCCACACACTATAATTAGTTACATGACCGACGACAATCGCAGTCACGCCCACTGTGCCAGCCGCACTGATTCCCACCACATATCCATTCCCTTTCCGATTCTGATTCGGATTTGGATTCTGATTCGATTCCAGCATGCGTCGCAGCCACTGATTGCAAGGGTGTGTGGGTGTGATTGGGCGCATGTGTGCGTTGTCCGTGTGCGTGTGTGTGTGCGCTGACGCAGTGGGAGTTTGTTGCAGCTGTGTGCGATTGCAGGCGGTGGGCGCATGCACCCACTAACTCGCCCGAAACCGCAAGTGAAAGAAAAACATAAGAGACACTCTCTGTTCTAAGCATTTTCAAATGCTCTCCTCCTCTCTCTCGGTCGCCGTGTTTCTTAAAATAGATAGATCACAGCGAAATAGTATTTTTCACACAGAAATAAGCAGCAGAAGCAGCAGCAGTAGTAACGGGACCATATGCGCAACCGTCCAGTGTGTCCCTACTGAATAAAGCTCCATATTTCAAATATTTTCCAATCAGATAACTCCAGTGTGTCCCTAAACCTTAACACCCTTTATTGCTTAAAGATGGAAACACCTTTCATAATCCTAAGAATACAACTTTTAACTAATTTTCTTATAATTTGTACAAGCTTTACGCATCGCTAGACACTCCCGCTTGAAAGCGGTGTGTGCGTGTGTAGCTGCGTAAACGGGTGCGGGTGCCCAGTAGTTGCCTTGACACGAGCTTATAGCTTATAGCATGCATCTCAGGGCACTCGGCGCAGTTTTTCCAGCCAACGCTCCGAATGAAAAATGCTGCGCACGCAACCCCACAGAGAAGAGATACAAAGCTGGGGCTAACCACACTGCAGGCCATGCAAATGGGTACGCATGCTGAGTATTTATTTTGCAGCTGCGCATAGTCCGCAGCTAATAATCGCAATTCCTGACATCGAATTAGATTTAAGGATAATGCTTATAGCAGAAACTTTAATCAATATTTTTCTATAATTCCCTCTAATCTAGCTAATCTAAAAAACATTCCTCCCTTTATTCAAAAAAAAAAAAAAAAAAAAAAGGAATACAAAAAAGTCAAAATAAAGTGTCATTGCCTGGCCAACCAACAAAAGATCCCCCTTCCCTATGACAACAACAATAACAGCAGTAAGTGTCGCAAGGGTTGATAACTGAAATCAGGTTGCTGTCTGTACGGATTTCATCCCAGTTTCCAGTTGCAGTTCCCAGTTTCCAAGGCTTTTCCACTCGCCCGACCCGCGACTGTCGGCAGCGTGTTTGGCACGCGCAAGTGAAACGAGCTTACCAACACAACAACAACCCCCAAACGAACGGGGGTGGTGTTACTTTCTCTACTTGTGCGCTCTCTCGGGGTGGTGACACTGACTCGGGGCGAACAGCTTTGCCGTTACTCGGTGCTGGTGGTGAGCAAGCAGTGCATGCGTGGCCATATGGTTAAGGTTGATTGCGAGCCAGGGTGGGGGTGGGGGTGGTTTGTTTAAGGCAGGATAAGCAGTAAGCAGAGCGCTATCACGGCCTAAAGCTGCTAGCGGTGATAGCGTGTGTGTGTGCGCTGTGTTGTGTTGTTTGTGACGCGCTAAGGGTGGTGATTTTTCCACCTTAAGGGTGGGTGGCTTTCTCTCTCTAACTGTCAGTCTCAGTCTCGGTTATCTTGTATGGGGAAGCGAGTGTCAAGTCAGTGCCATATTCAGTGCTTGGTAAGCGCTTTTTCACCAGGTTTTCTGTTGTTTTTTTTTTTAAATATATTTCATTGGGGTTTGTGGGGAAATTCGAATAACACACACGGGGCGAAAGAGAAAGAGAGAGCGACTTTATATATAGCCATTTCATGCGGCGCGATGTCGACGCATGGGCGCAGTATTGATTTTTCACTGCGTCGACGTCGCTGCTTTGTCGCAATCACTCCATGGGGTGGTTTTCTCTCGCCCCCCTCTCTCGCTCCCACTGGCGGCGCAGTCTCTGTCCCGCTCTGGCGTCGCCGCTGCGTTGCCGTCGTTGCTTTCCGAGTTTCTGAGCAAACGCAAATAGAACTTGAGCGCACAGAGCAGGCACATCCACAACCACATCCCACGTCCCACGTCCACTTCCAAAACTCAGAGAGCCACAACAAGCGGTGCGGTGTGGTTCGTTCGATACGCTCGGCTCCCGGGAACGATTCTACTCTCCGTTAAAATACAGCAAAAATCGTACTTATTTTACTTTATTTTCTGTGCCCAAACAGTGTGTGCCAAAAAAAAGTTATTAACAAATATCGAAAGCAACCCCAGAAAGTATAATAAACCAAAAGCCAACTGGAAATCGCCGAGGCAAGCAATAAATCAAAAGACACAACAAAAACTTATAAACATTTACGAGTACTTAACTTGGTGTTACTTTTTTTTTTCGTTGAAAATACTGCTTAGTGAGTAGAAATTATTCGAAACTTTATCAGTGCGCACGTGCAGCGGCCCCCAAGAACGGCATTTAGCCCCAAGAGAGGTCTGTATGAGAGCAGAAACAGAGAGAGAGAGAGCCAGAAGAAGCTTGGGGATTCTGCGCACTGGAGAACAGAGAAGAATAGAGAATGCACATGCTCAGAGCTGTGAGAGAGTGAAGAAGTGATGAGAGCTGGGTTAAACTTAAAGGGTAATATTTGATTTATAATCAAACAATAGATTTTGTTTTTAAGAAGAATCAAGAAGAAAGCAGTGCATTGATCAACACAATTCTTCTAGTGTTTTTTTTTCTTTCTTCAAAGAATAATTCAACTTGAAAAGAGCTTTGTAGCAAGTCTTCAAAGTAAAGATAATAAAGAACAGATACCGCAGAAGCTTTAGAGAAGAACAGAAAGAGACGTAACGCTCTATCTGTTTTGGATTAAGTCCCAGGGTCGCTCTTCAGCTTTATCGACCGAAAGTCTCCTTCCACCCCGGTTTTTCCACCTCCACCTTCTTTTTTTTTCGAGCTACCTGTGCCACATGCGCGACTGTGTCTGGTCACCTTGCACCCCTATATGTATTTACATATGCTCAAGTTTATCGTTGCCTGAACCTTATGGACGAAGCTCTCCTCAATACATATCCCCACCGATCCGATCCGATTCGAACCCTACGACGTCGCTAATCTGCGACTGTGGCCCACTCGAATTACAAACAGTTGTGCATATGTGTACCTTCGTGAATATGGCGTGTTTATATACACTATATGCACATATATTGTGCTGATCATGTTGTTGTTGTTGCTGCTGTGGGATTGTGTTATAAAACACTAAATTGTTCGCTTTGTGTGTTCGCTTCTATTATTGTCGTTGTCACAGCTGTTGTTGTTGTGGTGTTGCGCATGCGCGCTTTTGACCTGATTCACTTGCCCCTTATCAGCTTTGGAAAAAAAAAGCGATCCAAGTTCTGGCTCTCGAGGTAGTACCCCCTACTTCGCATTATATATGGGGTATATTAAGGGGTTGATCGTCGTTTAGTATTCACTTTAGGGGAAACTCTTTTTCTGGGAAACTTTTTGGGAACCGTTAAGGAATAGGATTTTCGAATTAAAAAATTTTTTTTATTTTTTTTTAATTATTTTGATTTGATCTTAACCTTGGTTGGAAATTCATATTATTAATTTTTAACAGTCCATAATGGACAGTATTAAGTTAAGGGTTTTAAATTTAGCCAAAAAAACATTTAAAAAAACAATTTTTTTTTTATAAATAAATCTTATAATAAATCTTATATTAATAATAATTAAATCTTAATCTTTAAATAATAATCTTAACCTTGATTGAAAATGAATATACATTAATATAATTATTATTACAGAAGGCACAGAATCCGTTTCAAAATTTTCATTTATTTATAAAAATTTAAAAAAAAATTTTAAATTTTTTTTTTTTTTTTGTAAAATTTCACTTGTGTTTTTCCTTGAATTGTTTGTATTAAAAACACACAAAAACTAATATTTCATATAGATTTACGCCTTCGAAACCCACTTGAGCAGTAGCTACAGGGTATATTTAGTGCTCCACAGCCCCCATTTGTTATTCTTTGCGCCCAGTCGTATAATTAGTTCGCTATCAATGAGCAGAGAGGGAATGAGGGAGCAGGGAACAAACACTTGAGCACACTAAAGTGGATTCCGAGTTAATTGCTGGCATTCCTCTCTTCTTTCAGCTCTTATCACACTGCGCATGCGAATAGGACCGCCCGCCCGGCGCCACTAAGGGACTAAGGCGATCCTCTCTCTCTCCAGAGAGGACCGGACCGAGGGGACACGGGGAGTAGCCGAGTAGCCAAGTAAGCCACCACACAGCCAAGCTGGCCACCACAAGCTATCGGCTCGTCGTAGCGCCGGCGGGAAGCCAGCGCGGAACGGCGGGCAATGTGGTGGTCACCACCACCACCACCTCCTCGGGCAGCAACTCGAGCGGCGGCGGCAATGGCGGCGTCAGTGGCGCGGGGAGCAGCAGCTCGGGCAGCGGCGGCATCAACGTGACCACCATCACGACGACCGGCGGCAACGGCGGTGGCAATCAGGTGCAGAGTGGTGGCAACAGTTCCCAGAGCAACGGCACCACCTACAAGATCGAGATGCTGGACGAGGACATCCAGAGCCTGGGCTCCGACGACGACGACGAGGATCTGATCAGCAGCGATGGCAGCCTCTACGAGGGCGACTTAGGCTCCATACCCGTCAACGACGACGTGGCCCATCAGCTGGCCGCGGCCGGACCCGTGGGCGTGGCCGCAGCGGCGGCCATTGCCAGCTCCAAGAAGCGAAAGAGGCCGCACTGCTTCGAGACCAATCCCTCGGTGCGGAAGAGGCAACAGAACCGCCTGCTCCGCAAGCTGCGTGGCATCATCTACGAGTTCACGGGCCGCGTGGGCAAGCAGGCGGTGGTGCTGGTGGCCACACCCGGGAAACCCAACACCAGCTACAAGGTGTTCGGGGCCAAGCCGCTGGAGGATGTCCTGCGCAACCTGAAGAACATCGTCATGGACGAGCTGGACAATGCGCTGGCCCAGCAGGCGCCACCGCCGCCGCAGGACGATCCGTCGCTCTTTGAGCTGCCGGGCCTCGTCATCGACGGCATACCCACGCCTGTCGAGAAGATGACACAGGCGCAGCTGCGAGCCTTCATCCCGCTGATGCTCAAGTACTCCACCGGCAGGGGGAAGCCCGGCTGGGGCCGCGAGTCGACCCGGCCGCCCTGGTGGCCCAAGGAGCTGCCCTGGGCCAACGTCCGGATGGATGCCCGCTCCGAGGACGACAAGCAGAAGGTGGGTGGGGTGGGTGTTCGACAACCGCCCCCAATCTCCCATGGACTGTACTAACTATATATACTTCAAACCTTTAGATCAGCTGGACGCATGCTCTGCGCAAGATCGTGATCAACTGCTACAAGTACCATGGCCGGGAGGACCTGCTGCCCACCTTTGCCGACGACGAGGACAAGGTCAACGCCCTGATTTCGCAGTCGGGCGACGAGGACGAGGACATGGAGCTGTCCAATCCTCCCACCATACACACGGTGACCACCATGACGCCACCAACAGGCAACAGCAATGTGAGTTGGCCTTTTGGGGACAGGAAGGGGTTGGGTTTTTGGGTTTTCTTGGGTAAAAACAGGATTAAGGAGTGAACAGAATCAGAGGAGAGAAAAGGGAACCCTTAAGAAGATGGTTAGAGCCACGTTAATGTTTAAACCAGGAAGGGCACGCAGCACACTGCTCTTTCCGTTATTAATTTCGGGAGACTACCTGCTCAGCTGCTCTTTCCGTTAGGTTTCGTGCCCAACTCTGGTTGAACTTTTAAAGGGAACAGTTCTAGCATGTTTTTAGGCCTTAAAAGTAAAAGAGTGATGGGAAAAGACCTTACAATGTGGAAAAAACCACTCATTCCTGACTTTATGTCCTCTGTCCTACATTTTGTGTCCACACTGCTTGCCTTTCCCCGGGATAAACTAACCCTTGCTCCTTGCCACACAATTACTAAACCCGCACTCACTAATCCGGCACACACACATACACGAACACTCTTGGAAGCAATGCATATCAGCGACTAATCCACATCCACAAATCTACACCGAATCATCATCACAGCAACCGCAGCAGGTGAACGTGGTGAAGATCAACAGCGCCGGCACCGTGATCACCACGCACACGGCCCAGAGCAACACGCCCGCTCCGACGATCATCCAGAGTACCAACAACCAGCACGTGACCACCACGGCCACGCTGCCCGCCTCCACCAAGATTGAGATCTGCCAGGCGCCCGCCCAGCAGCAGCATCACCAGCAGCAGCAACATCACCAGCAGCAGCAGCAGCAGCAACACCATCAGCAACAGCAGCAGCAGCATCACCAGCAGCAGCAACACCATCAGACCAGCGTGCCCAGCACCGTGCACATCCAGCCGGTGAGCGGCGGCCAGCCGCAGACGATCCAGCTGACCACGGCTAGCGGCACCGCCACGGCCACCGCTGTGCCGACGACAGCTGCCGCCGTAAGTGCCGCGCAAGCGGCAGCGGCCGCCGCGAATGCAGCGAATGCCCAGCAGCAGCAGCAGACGGTCACTGCCCAGCAGATAGCCAACGCCCAAGTCTGCATCGAGCCCATAACGCTGAGCGACGTTGATGTTCGTACTAATCCACTGACCACCGAATCGTTGCCTCTTGAGTTGCCACTAAACGAGCCGGGATTGGGTGGGAGATGGGGATGGGAGAAGGGAGTTGTTAGGCTATGCACGGAGGTCTTATTATTTATAGATCTACAGATTGTATAGGAATTAGTTTAGGAGATCTTTTACAAATATTCTGTAGAAAGAGTCTATAAAACCAAGAGTTATAGGAATATTTTGTTCTTGAAACACAGTGTCTAGAAACACAGTCTAGAAGCACAGTGTAAGAACTGTATAAATGAAAGACGTCTACATTTGTTGAGTTGATATTTAAAAACTCAAAATTTCTTTCATTTAAACAGTTCGAACATTTTGGTATCCGGCCTGAAGGACCAAAATGTAAGAACTGTCTAAATGAAAGATGTCTACATTTGTTGAGTTGATATTGGAATTTATTTTGAAAGATCTTCGCTTTATATAGGACATTTGTTTCAGATTCAGGTGCATAGTCAACAGTTCCCGACTCCGATTCTCTCTCTCTCTCACTTTCCTTCAACACTTTTGCGTTTACCAAACTTTTCTGTTGGCTCAAATCTTCGTTTTAAAAGTACTTGATGTTGTTGTTGCTGTTGTTGTTATTCTTATATTGTTAATACCTGCTACAAGCCCTAATTTTTATTAAGCCCTGATCACTAAGTGCTCCCCAAAGAGTGTAAACCTTATAATTTTATACTTTATAAATTTTTTTTTAAATTTTTTTAATTTTTGTTCGTTTTTTTTCTGTGAATGCAATTCTTTCTCTTGCAGCTGGTTTTTATTGTTGTGCAAGTGCAAGTCATCGAACTATTGGTTACTCTCATCATTATTTGCATCCACATCCCGCACAACATCCGAACCAAACACGCACAATCACGTCTCGACATGTAAATACGCCCCCAGACACGAAAAAGTGAAGAGAAACGACCGATTATGTTTGTTCTCACCTTAATAATATGATTTATGTTTATTGTTAAGTTTATTTCTGCTTTGCTTTTTGCATTTTCTACGTTTTTGTAATATTTGTAACATTTGCTGCTTTTTCCTACGTAATTATTCTGGATTTTTTCTTGTTTTCGACTGAAAAATTAATGAATAAATCCTTCCACAGTACACCACGCAGACGGTTCTGTCGCAGAATGCCGATGGCACTGTGTCCCTGATCCAGGTGGATCCCAATAATCCCATTATCACGCTGCCGGATGGGACGACGGCCCAGGTGCAAGGTGTTGCCACGGTGAGTGCTTCTTGGGCTTAGCTTGTTTCTCTTTGTAATTTAATTTAATCTAAAATTAATTACAGCTCCATCAGGGCGAGGGCGGCGCCACCATCCAGACCGTACAGAGTCTCACCGATGTCAATGGCCATGAGAACATGACCGTGGATCTCACCGAGACGCAGGATGGCCAAATATTCATCACCACCGAGGATGGTCAGGGTGAGACAAGGATAATTCTCCTTCTAAGAGATCCTTTTAATCATAAACTCCTCTCCTATCCCCCACAGGCTATCCTGTCTCAGTGAGCAATGTGATCTCGGTGCCCGTCTCCATGTACCAGTCGGTGATGGCCAACATGCAGACGATCCAGACGAACAGTGACGGCACCGTGTGCCTGGCGCCCATGCAGGTAGATACCACAGCCACGCGTGGCTCCGCAGCCAGCTCCACGTCGCCGTCCTCAGTGGCGACGGCGGGCTTGGCGGGCGGCGTTCAGTGTTACTCGCTGATAAGTGCAGGGACAGCGGTCCTGAGCCGTCGCAGTCAGCAGGCAGCTCCGGGGGGGCGTTACTACCTGGCCGCAGCCACCACCGCCGCCAGCAGCTCCTCCAGCAGCAATGCCAACAGTGGCGGTTTTAGCAACAATAACAGCACCCTCACGAACAATAATAATAACAACAATAATAGCATTAAGATGCCGTTGCCCATAGTGCTGGCTACGCCCGCAGTGCCACAGGCAGTGGCCAGCACGAGATCCACGAGAAGAGGTGGGAGTGCAGGAGAGGGAGCAGGAGCCGGCGTGCTGATGGTTCAAAAGCGGCGGAAGCTGGGCAATGCCTCTTCCAAGAGCAAAACCCATGCCAAGGCCAGCGAAGCAACTGGCTCCGGTTCCTCCTCTGCTGCCTCCGCCTCCATTCGGTGCGTGAACAGCGACAGCTTGATCAACGTGCAGCTGCAGCTGCCCACCAAGAGCATCAAGCAGGAGCACCTGGAGTAGATCTCCCAGCCCCAGCCCCCAGGAAACCAGCCCCCATCTCGAATCTAGTCAAGGGAAAGGGATGCACACTTGCCATGTTAAACTTAGAATTGAATTTAGGGCCGAGAGGAGAGGAGGAAGTAGAGTTAAAAACACCAAATCGAAACCAATTTGTTGATAATTGAAACCAAAAATAGGAAAGCAGCAAGCATGCATAATTCGTCGTCATGTTCCTAGTTAACAGAGCTACAAAAAAGCACCATTTAAGCATAGGAATTGCAATCGTTTAGTTTAGTTAGTTAGTCATAGAGATCGTGCACATAATCTTGCAATACAAACCAAATATTAACCGTACGTAGTCTGGAGTTTAAGTTTGTTTTCTTAGCCAGTAAGTAGTAAAGCCAACCAACGCACACAGGGATCAGCCTTCGGTACAACTTGTGAATTTTTAGGTTCTCAGACCACCCCCCCCAAAACGTAGTCAATTCGCATTGAAAATGCAGCGGGTTTCTTGTGGGAATATGCCAATAATAGCCTTAGCCTTTAGTCTTAGCCTCTAGCCTTAGCCTTTGAGTGTGCTTGCAATTGAATTTTATGTTATAATTACCTTTACCACCTCTACTATTATTGCTATTGTGTTTATACCCCCACCACCACCCGAAAAACCATTATTATTATTATTGCTATTGTGTTTACATGTTTTATTTTATTATAACATTGCCTATTGTATAATATGGCAATTATTTTACGTTGTTCTAGACCAAATTTTATGTTCAAGACGAGAGTAAACTGAAGCCAACAAATTTTATTGAATAAATCTTTTGTTGTTGTGATTTGATTATGATTTGAGTTTGAGTTTTCATTTTGTGACGTCACGAAAGTGAATGAGATGTAAGTAGAGGTCTAGCTATGATTTTATGACTGATTTTATAACAGATTTTCTCTAAATTGATTTGAGTTTGAGTTTTCATTTTGTGACGTCACGAAACCGAACGAGATGTAAGTAGAGTTCTAGCTATGATTTTTTGACTGATTTTATAACAGATTTTATAACAGATTTTCCCTTATTTTATGAGTAAGTATTATTCCTTTAATTATGGCTTATTTATTATCATTTGTTTGCCTTGATTTTATTCTTTTTTCTTTAGATCCCCAGGCATATCGAGGAGGAAGAGGGTCTCAGTCTCAGTTACCAAAAAATACCATTTAAATTTAACTTTTATACTAATCTCTCTTATTTTTTATCAATCCCCCTCGCTCTCAGGTGGAAAACGGCGACCAACTAGAGACCATTACCATGTCGCCCGGCATGCACCAAATGATGATCCAGGGCGGACCCGGCCAGGAGCCACAGCTGGTGCAGGTGGTCAGCCTGAAGGATGCCACGCTGCTGAGCAAGGCCATGGAGGCCATCAATTCCGGCAATGTGAAGACCGAGGACACGATTATCATGGAACAATAGCTGGAGCCCATAGACGGCATGATCTCGCCCGGACTGAGCGAGTGACTTGGCGTACTCCCTGGGCATAAAAGCACCTCTCCTGGCTTTACTAACTAACGCCTGGCGCCCAACCAGCATCATCTAGTCAAGAGAGCGTACTCTGTAAAAAGCGATCAATCAGTCTAGTCTTCGCATAGGAAATTATCTATTAATTATAAATAACTCGTAACATTCTATTCGATTCTCGATTTTTTTTGTGTGTTTTTTTGTGGCTCTATAAATAGTTCAATTCTGGGCTGGATACTCATAGCTATAATATCGTAATATATACATATGCCTATGTCTAAGCATTATAAGCGTTACTTGTACGTACAACCCATATGTATCTTATATATAAATATATATGCGAGCGGACCACCTTCCCTTCGAGAGGTCGCGCCAGCCAGTTTGCAATAATTAACCGAAATGAAACCGAATATTAACGAAAAACGAGAGAGCGAAGATTACAAATTAATTAATTAATTAACATATACAATCTAGGACAACCGATTCCGAATTTGAATTTGAATCCGAATCCGAATCTGAATCTCCATGCAATGTAAACAGACAACATCACTTTAAACATAATTAAATTACCTAATTATTAACGATTAACGAAACTATGCTATAACTCTATCGAATAAAAAGACCCAAAAGTGTACGGAACGACAAGAAGGTGATTTAGGGGAGAAAGGATCAACGTAGGGTCTGGGCAGGATGCGGCTCTTGATTGTGCTCATCGAAGCAAGAAACCCAGGTTCTAGCTTCAGATTCTTTTTAAAGCTTAACCAGTTTGTTGAAGACAGAGACTACTTTTGGGAGCTCATAGCTCTAGCTCCACCGTCTGCGCCTAAAACTCTCTTTTGAAATTATTTTTTGAGCATCTTAAGGTGGTATTTTTAATGGATTTTCGACGGATTTTAATTGGATTTACATTATATATAAACTCGAAATGAGAAGTGATCCAGAACATCTATTTTTTCCAAACCAGTTCCAGGTGCAGTTACAGTTTCTAGTTCCATAAAACACTCATAGGACACCTGGAAGACATATCTCTCTGTTTTTTTTTCCTATTTTTGTAAATCATCTGAGATAAAAATAAAGAAACTTGTAATCGAAATCGAACTCAAGACGATTAATCCGATTAGTCCCGCGGCAATACAACCCTGTGCTCCAATTAATGTGACCAGCTTGCTGGAAATCTAGATTTTCATTGGATTTCTGTAACAAATAAACTGGAGCTATGTCGTGGCCAAGATATTCGTTTTTTCTTAGCCAATTCCGGGTGCAGTTACACCCAGAAGCTGGTAAGTAAATCAGGACTTCCGGAAGTTTAATCTCTTTATATTTTTATTACCCAGTTTTATAAGTTGTTTTGTAAATACAAAATGTGTTATCGAAATCGAATTTAAGTCGATTAATGCAATTAATCCCGCGACAATACAACCCTGCGCTCCAATTAATGTGACCAGCTCGGTGGAAATCAAGGGGAAGGAAGTGCAGCGGCTAATTTCGATAGGCAAAGTCAATATAAATATTTTTATTGCCATAAACACGTTTCCCCACATCCCCAAACCCCCCTCTGTGCTTGTGTTTTCGCACAATTTAATAATGACCATGCCCACATATTTGCTGCCATAAACACGTTTCCCCACATCCCCAAACCCCCCTCTGTGCTTGTGTTTTCGCACAATTTAATAATGACCATGCCCACATATTTGCTGAAAAAAACCAGTTTCGACCGGGCAACGTGTGTTGCCTGGCCTGGCTGCCTGCCTGCGAAAAAAATGTAAACAAGTTAAAAAAACAAGACAAAAAAAGGAAGACAACAAACAAAACATGTTCGAAAAATGCCAAAACAACTTTTGCAATGGGTGAAAGATATTTACAACCAATTTCATGCTTTCCNTTTGTAAATACAAAATGTGTTATCGAAATCGAATTTAAGTCGATTAATGCAATTAATCCCGCGACAATACAACCCTGCGCTCCAATTAATGTGACCAGCTCGGTGGAAATCAAGGGGAAGGAAGTGCAGCGGCTAATTTCGATAGGCAAAGTCAATATAAATATTTTTATTGCCATAAACACGTTTCCCCACATCCCCAAACCCCCCTCTGTGCTTGTGTTTTCGCACAATTTAATAATGACCATGCCCACATATTTGCTGAAAAAAACCAGTTTCGACCGGGCAACGTGTGTTGCCTGGCCTGGCTGCCTGCCTGCGAAAAAAATGTAAACAAGTTAAAAAAACAAGACAAAAAAAGGAAGACAACAAACAAAACATGTTCGAAAAATGCCAAAACAACTTTTGCAATGGGTGAAAGATATTTACAACCAATTTCATGCTTTCCCTGGGTCCCCATCCCGAGCGGAGTCCTCATCCCCATGAGGTTTTTCCATTTTCCTGCCATTTAAGTGCGTGGGTGAGTTGAAAATTAAGGAAGTTGGAGATATTTCTCAATTAAGACGGTTTTCCTTGGTACTTGTAGTAGGAAAATATTTCTAGAATAACTTGAAGGCTCAGTTAAGCCCGACTTGTCATCATTGTCGTTGCCCTCCAGTGGGTTTTAATGATGAAAAGGTTATTGATCGGTTCGGTTCTCGCCTCCAGATTCTTGACAACTTCTGCGATTCTTCACCGGCTACCCCGCTCTTCTTCTGTGCCAGCTGCGGATGAGGCCAGATTCCTCCTCTAGCTGCTTACTTCTACTGGAAAAACTTGTTTCGCATTTCGCGTTTTTCCTCGAGCGCCCAAACCAAAAAGGTAACTCCTCCTGGCCACAGCTCTTCCCCCTGTCCAGTCCCAGTCTTGCCAATTCTCTTAACGATCGATTGAAGACACAGAAAGAGATTGGTTTTTCCAGGCACTGAAGGAAAATATTCAGTTTAAAAATGCTCTAACTTTGATATTATTTAAAGCATAACCTCCTATTGTTCCCAGTGCATATTTCTCTCTGCTGGCCCGAGTTGAGCGTTTTCCTTAAAACGTCAACAGGTTTTTCGGTCAACACTTGGCCAATTGCAATTGGAACCGAACAAAGCCGAGCTGAGCCCGCTTTTCTTTTCTTGCCTTGCAGGTTTTCCACTGGCATTCCAGGGGGAATCGATCGATTTTCTGTTCCCATTCTATATGCGGCTAGCAATCCCGTTTTTCCCAATTTTCTGCATTCCATTGGCGATTCTTTGTGCTCTATTTTCCAACTCCTTAATTTTCCAAAAAATCCAATTAAAGCGGGAAAATGGCTGGATAATCGCTGCGAGAAGAGAAAGGAGCCATTAAAGATGCTGCAACGGGAGAGACAGGAAGACTGTGCCCATTATGAATGGCAAGGCAGCAATCTTAGTAATAATTACAGTTCTCTTGGGTGTATTTTGAACAGAAAATATTCCTAGGGATATATTTTTATGATCTTCTGTTCTTATTATTTTTTATCAAAATAAAATCATAAAAAATCTTCCAACTGAAGCTTCCAAGTTACATTTGCAAGAAACCAGTCTCTGGAACTCGAATTCCAAGCGGAGGATTCGCGACAAAGCGACGATCGTTTGACATTTTGTCGCCTGGAACCGCCGACGATGACGACGACCCCTCCTCCCGAGGAGGCGGCACGCACGATCGCCAAAAGACTTCGGCTGGCGACTTCGGCTCCCAGCGAGACTTCGGCTCAAAGCGACTCAAGCGAGCCGAAAATCAAGCCACCAGTCTTCGGTTCGAGCTCAGGCAACGAAGTCGCAGTCGGAGAAAAGCGGGTTACCGAGAAGAAGCAGTTAAAGAAAGAGAGAGAGAGAGACCAGAGGGAGAGAGACAAAACGAGCTGAAACTGTGCGTGAAATCGGTAAACCAAAACCAAAATCAAAAACTGAAAAATTGAAAATCGAAAACTGAAAATAAACGAAAATTAAAAATCGAAAACTAAAAACTAAAATCGAAAGCAAAAATCGTTATAAATCAAAATCGAACTCAAGTTCCCCTATCCCAGCGTCGCGTGTTTATTTTTTACTTATTTTTTTATGGTTTATATAACAAAGTTTCGTTTTTATTAATTTTTAGCCAACAAAACATATAAATTTCAAATTGGAAACATAGAAAAAGGTAAGTTGATACTGGATACGGGGCCCGTTTATAAACCATTTATAGTTTGATTAAAGAGTTATTGGCTCCAAGACTAGTTTTAAGCAGGCTCTGCGGCGGAACGGGTCTCAAACTCAATGCCAGGCCCAGGCCCGAGCTTGGCTTTCAAATCGTTGGGCTATCGAGTGTATTTATCGAGTGTGGAATTCGGTAATTAGCATACCAAGCAGGCAGATCTTTAAGAGATCTTTCTTCTTGGCTTGGCGTCGGCCATCAATCTCCATTAAAACGCTTGGAGAGACAATAAAGCGACAGATGTATAATTATGCGAAAAGCGTTCTTAACAGAACAGAGTCTAAGGCGCGACAAGGTCGACAATGAACTGTAGAATCCATACATAACTCTTCCAGATTCCAGATTCCAGATTACCGTATCCCCAATCCTTTGTTTTTCTGGGTAATTTACAGCCAATCGTTAAAATTCCCAAATTCCGGGCTTGAGGTCATCAGAGGTTTCTTCTTTGGAGATTTCCAAGATTTCGGGATTTAGACATCAAAAACCCACCTCTTCTTCCAACAGTCTTTTGTCTTTCTTCTGTGGCTTTTGACTTGATTTGACTTCACTTATCTCACTATGTACTTTATGGCCCAGTCGACGTTGACGTGACTTGAAGCTTGGGCTAATTGAAAGTCAGGGAAGACGAGAATACCCTGAGATCTCAGAGGTTGTTTAGATCAGAAGAAAGATGCGCCACAGAATACTTCATTCTGTATTTAGTATTAATACACTTAGTATTAATTCTAAATGATTTTAGTATCAAAACTCTTTATGTTAAGATAGTTCGTGGATATTACTATTCCTCCTTATATTTCTTGATATAATACTTCATTCTTCATTCAGTATTAATACATTTAGTATTAATTTTAAATGATTTTAGTATCAAAACCCTTTATATTTGGATAGTTCATGGATATTATTATTCCTCCTTAAATTTCTTAATATAATATCTAAATCTGCATTCAGTATTAATACATTTTAGTATCAAAAACCTTTATATTTAGATATTTCGTGGATATTACTATTCCTTTTTAAATTTCTTGATATAATACTTCGTTCTTCATTCAGTATTAATTTATTTAGTATTAATTTTAATTGATTTTAGTATCATAACTCTTTATATTTAGATAGCTCGTGGATATTACTATTCCTCCTTAAATTTCTTGATATAATACTTCATTCTTCATTCAGTATTAATTAATTTAGTATTAATTTTAATTGCGTTAAGTATCAAAACCCTTTATATTTAAATACATTATGGATATTACTATTCTTCCTTTAATTTCTTGATTTATTACCTAGAAATACATGCAGTTACAGCTTCCCTAGAGCATCCCCACTTCGTTCATAGCCTTTTTCGTAATTTGTTCGTGTTTTCTTCTCTTTACTTTGTGTGGTTCTTTTTTTCATCTATGCTCTGTGCTCGAGTGAATGGCTTTAGGAGAGTGGGAAGAACGGGGAGGGAACCACACCTGAGGCAGGTAGGTTGATCGCCAGCCAGATAGAAAGATGCTCAGGCATCTCTATTTGGTCTGCCGTCCGCTGTGTTTGGAGCTGGCAGCTAACTGGGTGTGGTCCAAGCCAACAGGAGATCCTGGTGAAAGCGCCGATCGTGGCTTTAACTTGGCCCTAAACACAGATCCTTAGCAAAGCCAAAAGTGAAATTGCAAACAGCTAAAAAAGTGCAAGAAATGAGCAAAACAACAAACAACTTTGGCCATAATAATTGGCGGAAAGAGCAAGAGAGAGAAAGAGAGACGCCTGAGTGGCTGCCAAATGCCCGGAATCGATCCCCTTCTCTGCCATTCAATCCAATCCAATCCAATCACATCAAAATGTTTACAATCCAAAACCCAAAATTAAGCCAAAATAAAGAAAAAATAACTGCAATAAAAAGATACTCTAACTAATGCTGATTATTTAAGCTAACAAGGAAAGAAAGAAAGGAAAACCATCAAGAAAAGTAATTCCAAGGTACTATCATCAACTTTACAGCCGATAGTTAAGTCTAAGCCAAGCTGAGCCGGTTTTTACAAGTACTAATCTTGGTTTTTAATAACAATTATACGAAATAATAGTACAAAATTGCCCTAATAAAATATTAACTAACCTAAAGCATTTATAAAAGTTGCTTTAATATATTTGTTATAGGAGAACCCAATGCAATTAGTTCTTTTAAAGCATGAAAAAAGCACAGATTCTGTACAGATTTCAGCACATGAAAAATTTACTCATTTAAGGACATGAAAAGTGCGCAGAATACGTACAGATTTCCAGCACAGATTTGAGCACATGAAAACTGCACAGATTTTGTACAGATTTCCAGCACATGAATTTAAACACAATAAAGATGCAATATTTCAGTCATAAAAACTGCACAATTGACTAAAAGAATTAAAACCAAGAAGAGAGTAGAATATTAATAAAACATAATATTAAACTTAATATTAATAAAGCATTATTTATATTATGCTTAACCTAAATCCGTAGCCTGAAAACTCACTATTTCTACCCCTAACATTTAAGACCAATTTATCGAAAGGGTACTCCCCACTTCGACTTGAATCCTTCGCCCCTCGCTGGCTTCGTTAATCGAATCGAAGTGGAAACCAAATTGGTCGGGGCCTGGTGGCAATGCCGAATGAGAAATAAAAACCGAGAGACGTAAAAACAAATAATTAAGCATGTACAAAAAGAGAAATATGATTAAAATTCCCGGGGCATACGCAGATCACCCCGAACACCGAGCACCGATCCCCTAAGCCCCCTAACAATTTAACACATTATCGTTTCTGTTTCTGTTGCTGTTGCTGCTGCTGCCCCCCAAGAAAGGAAAGCGGTTGAAACGAAAATTATTTCAAATATTTTTGCAATTATATTGAAAGTGTTTTCGATTTTCTTTCAAAGCTGACGTGCCAAAGCGCACTAAGCTGAGCTGACTCAGAGCTGGAATCCAAACCGGCGGCGGCAGGTGGTGTTAATGGGGGAGAATACGCCATGGAAATCGTTATAGCCATTGTTCGCGTTGAGCTATCTGGCGGCACGATGCCAAGTAATTTTTGCGATCCAAAACTTAATATATTTGCCGTAAACTTAAATGGCCAATGGAATTGAGAGATAAAACTGAGGCTTTAAAAATAAATGGTAATTTTACAGTCTATCTGTAAGCATTGTTGAAATTAAAGCAAGAAAGAAATAAACAATAAATAGTTTTATACCAAAAATCGCAGGCAAAGTAAAGTTAATTTATATTTAATAGCTAATGATAATATTAATAGCTATGTAGTTAATATTCGTACAATTTATTTAAACAAGCAAGAATGCTATTTTCTAAGGGTAATACAAGTAATTTTTTATCGATTTAATCGATTTAGTAGTCGTACGATTTACATACTTTTCGAAGACTTTTCTGTGTAATTCTAAATAAATTCCTTAATTCCTGCCATTTTCTTTATCGTAATTTTATCATTAACAAAATACTTAGACTATTTTATTGTTTATTTTCAATCCTCTTTTTGAATACCCGATAACCCTAATGAATTCGATTACTTTCGAACCGATAAATTTTAGGATATTTCTATCTATCGAAAAAATTAATTAGTTTTATTTTCTCCGATTTAAAACCTAAAAATACCTCTATCCCAGATAATTCCTTAAATTCCTTTTATTCAAAAAATTGCTATGCTTAATTCATTTTCTATTCCTCTTCCTGAATACCCGATAACCCTAATTCATTCGATTACTTTCCTATATTCAAACAATCGAACCATTAATTGTAGGATTTCCCTATCTATCGAAAATATCAATTATTTTTATTTTCTCTGATTTAAAACCTAAGAAATATCTTTATCCCAGATAATTCCTTAAATTCCTTCCATTTTATTATAAAATTTCTATGCTTAATTCATTTTCTATTCAAACCTGTTCCCGAAAAGCATAATTCGTTCAATTCCTTTCCTATATCGATAAAATCTAATCGATTTATAATAGGATTCCCCTATCGATCGTAGATTTTAATTATTTTTTAATATCTCTGACTTAAAACCCGAGAAATATATCCCATATAAATTCGTTCCATCTTTTTTGAATACAAATTCGATCCCTAATTAATTTTCTATTCAATCCTCTCCCCAGCATTCTCGATAACCCTAATTTGTTCAATTCCTTTCCTATATCCATACAACCGAATCGATTAATTATAGGAGTCTCCTATTTTTGGCAAACATCAATTATTTTTATTTTCTCTGACTTAAAACCCAAGAAAATTTCATATTTACTGTTACCATTTGCCTAACCGTTATCCCATTTCCGTTGGTTCCAAGCCATTGCATCACTTGATTCTTATCAATTTGTTGGTCATTTTTTTGCTCTCCGCTTCTGTGGACATTCGATGCGTGACATTCGTGACTTTAGCGGAATTCCCTCTATTGGCAGACTAATCCCACCTGTTCCAGTGTTTTTTAGTTAAAAAAAAAAGCCATAAAAATGCATAGGAGCCCGTCTAGTCCAAATGGTTGCAAATCAGCGCAAACCAAAACAAAAATAAGGAAAAAAGTAATAATAAAACAAGAAAAAAACTAAAAACAATCAACAGGCTGGCAGGAGGAGACCGAGGAGAAGGCGGGCGAAGAAGCAGCCGAAGAAGCTGTTGCTTTTGTGGCAGTAGAAATAGCTTTGAAAGTGGCACAAAGTAATTTTAATGCTGAATGGAGCGTAAAGTTGTTCAACTGCAATTGCAATGGATTTTTTTCTGTTTTTTTTCCTCCGTTTCTGTGTCTGCTAGCTTTTTGTTTTTGGCCAACAAAAGAAGCAGAAATCCAAAATGAAAACCAAGTGCAATTATATTTGACACACAGACTGTTGTGTGTTGTATGCCTCTCGCTTACAAAATCGGATTTTTTGGATTCAGAATGGGAATCGCTTTGCATAATGAAAACCCGAATAACCGAATCAATGACCATCTCCAAATTGATCGTAAAATGCTTGGGTTTATTAATACCTTTCATTGGCTCGAATGGGATCGATATGTGAATATATTTGCATGAGAAAGCAGAGACGAAGCTGGGAGGCAAGAGAGTTCGTTTCGATGGTGAGGTAATAGGCCCAAAGAAATGCTTAAATTAAGCTTACAAACATGACAAATTCGGGTCCCCAAAAAGAGAAAAAAAAACAAAGATTGGTCAACAAATGGGGAGCAGGGACTATATCGAATCTGTAACTAATTATTGAGTGTGTTTCTGTGTGTAAAGTGCATCATCTGGGAGGCAGGTAGCGTGGGACCCAAATACTTGAATTCGTTGAGGGAATTACCTCATCTCCACTGCATCGCAGCAGCCCCTAGATGATGATTAAGCTGATGAGAGGTATGCAGGTGCGAGTCACCTTGTTTTTAGCAGGTTTTTTCGCTTTTTTAGTACCTCAAAAATTGATTAAGCTAAAAATAAAATGGAACTGAAAGTAAAACAAATCGTAAATGAGTTTAAATTCATTTTTTTAGTAGCCTAAACATTTTTTAAGCTTAAAATAAAAGAGAACTTGAAGTAAAACAAATCTTAAAAGAGTTTAAATCCCTTTAGCTAATAATAAACATACGAATTCCTATCAAAAATACCTCAGAGACTCAACCAATTTCGTTTGAAATATCTATAAGAGGATTACAAATCCCAATAATTGCTTTTCCATCAAGTTAAGAGCCAGAAATGGAAAAGGAAATGGTTTTTAGCAGGTGTTTTCTGCATTTTCAGTTAATTAAGCTAAAAATAAAAGTGAATTTAAAGTAGAACACATTTTAAACTAACTAAAGTAATAAATTCCTATCAAAAATACCTCAGAGACTCAACCAATTTCGTTTGAAATACCTATAAGAGGATTACAAATCCCAATAATTGCTGTTCCATCAAGATAAGAGTCCGAAACGGAACAGGTTTTAGTTGGGTCTTGAGAGCAGAGCCTCCTCTGTGACCCAATTTGGCTTTGGAAGCTGTTTGTGGCTTCTACAGGTTTCTAATTAATTGTCTGTATTTTTCATTAACACTTTCATCGAACTTTCTGATCTTAATTTAGAGATAAGTCAGAGTTTTCTTTAATTAAAAGTAACTATTTATATTTATAGATTTTTCCAATAAAGCTAAGCCCCTTAAATTCCGAAATTCTTGCCTGACATTCTTGAACCCACTTAATAATATTTGCTTATTTATGGTTTGCCATAATGCTGTCATCCCGCAGCCCCCTTTCGGAGTCAAAGTCAGCCCACTTGGTGCTGGTGCCGAGTGCCATCATCGCAAACGCCCGCGCTTAGCTCACCGATGATCTAATCTTGTGATGGGAGAAGAAAAAGCAGAGAAAAAGCATGCTTTACATCTCTGTGAACTTGAAACTTGAACTATTCGGGGGGCTGTGTCTCCTCCAATTTAAAAGAGACAATGCCGCAGACTCCACGGAAAACGGCGAAGATCTCTGTGGTTAACTCCACGCGCTGATTGTTGTTTTTTAGGAGGAGGAAAAGTTCATTGCTCTCTGGTGAAAAATCGCTGACTGTTTATTGCTGTTATTTGTTGTCATTGTCATTGTTGCCATTTTGTTGCTATTTTGCCGTTGTCTCTCTGTGCCTCTGCCCCTCTGTTTTGGGCATCTCTCTGAAAAGTAGTTGTTATTTCTGCAGGCCGGGCGGAGACCACCTTGAAAAATTGCAATTCAATGACTCGAGAAATTCGAGTTTAGGTTCAGGTGGAAGCGAAAAGGAAAGTGCTCGCTGAAGGCATGAAAATGCAATGCAATTTTGTTTAAAAATTACTTTTAATAAGGCTTAAGGTTGGTGGGAAATTAGAGCCAGAGAAGGGGAGTGCTTCTTGGAGGTAGATAGGTGGATATTCCTCCCTCTAGAACCTCCAAGTAGAGCTATCATGTCACCCTGCTTTCAGTTCAAGCCTGTAGGTAGAGTTCCTGCTACTCTGAGCCTTCCTACCTTCCACCTTCTTCAAATATATCAACTGATTAGCTCCCTAATTTGGTTTAAAGGGCCTTTAGTGTCTCTTCTGTCGTTGTTTTCCTGCAGCTTCTGCACAAATTTTAATTAACATAAAATCCAGCAACTTTAAGCCCAGAAAATGCCTTAAAAATTTTCTAATTATTAAGAAAGCCTAAAATAACATTAGTTCCAGATAAATAAAGCAGAAAGTTGCCCCCCAAAAAACAGGAAAGTGCCTTAAAAATATTCTAATAATTAATAAAACCTAAAATTATGTTAATTCCATATAAATAAAAGTGGAATTTGTTCCCTTTAAAGCAAGAAAGTGCTTTAAAAATATTATAATTATTGAAAAAGCCTTAAAAAATATTAATTCCAGGTATATAATACAGGAATTTTTCCCATAAAAGCAAGAAAATATTATATTAATCAAAAAAGCCTAAACTAATATGAATTCCGATAAATAATATAGGAATTTGTTCCCTTATAAGCTATTAACTGTCTTAAATATTTTCTATTAATTAAAAACGCCCAAAATAATCTTAGTTCCAGATAAATAATATAGAAATTTAATCCCTCGAGAGCAAGAAAGTGCCTTAAATATTTTCTATTAATTAAAAAAGCCTAAAATAACCTTAGTTCCAGCTAAGTAATACAGGAATTTGTTCCCTTAAAAACTAGAAGATGCCTTAAATATTTTTTATTTATTAAAAAGGTAAAAAACAACCTCAATTCCAGCTAAATAACATAGGAATTTATTTTCTGCAAGCCCACCCATTAACTTTAATTGCATTTCGGCCTTCTGCCTACTAAATATTTGCAATGCAGCACAAACATGGCCAATATCAAGCTGAAATGCAATGGCACTCGGTGGCGTTGAGACAGTCACGTTCATTTAGGCCAAAACGTATTCCTTGGTGGCCAATGGCCACTGGGCACTGGCCAGGAACGAGTGTTTAGCTGGCGCATGCCAATGCATAAAATATCAACAAAAAAGTGAAGAAAAAAACAGAGAAAATGAGAAAAAGAGAAAAACAAGAAGCGAGAAGCGAGAGACCGAAAAAACACTAAAAACCCAAAACACGAATTATTGAAATTCATGCCACCTACACGGACCGAGAGAGACGCGCCAAAACAAACCGAAAAACCAAAAGATTTTTGCATATTTTCACCTTTTAAAAAGGCGAATGATTCGATGATGGCTTGGCCATCTCGTGGTATTTAGGCCAACAGAGCCACTGGCTCGAAATTAGCACTCGAAGTCGTCGTTGTCTGGAGAAATGTATTAAGGCGCGGCAGAGGCAGAGATCTCGAACTCGATCGCACCTGCACACGAATATATATGGTTTTTCTTACTGCGCCGAGGTGCCAATTAATTGGGGCTACTCGACTCCGGCCGGCTCTCTCGATTCGCTTCGTTTTGGCCAGCTTTTTTTCTGTCTTTTGTTTCTGCTTTGTTTCTGCTTTTTGCTCGCTTATTTCTTCGATCGATTCTTCAATTAAGGCAATTAGCCAACGATTTTCGCTTTGCATGTGGAAAATCAGCAGCAAAAAGGCCAAGCCCGAATTGGATTCAGTTTCGTTTCGGTTTCAAGCTTGAATATATATCGAATATCAAGACCCCCCCTTCCCCCTTCCCCCTTCCCCCTTCCCCACACACACACATTTATCGCTTGGCTGCATTTGAACTTTTTTTTCCAACTAATTTTCGCCCATTTCGCCATTTAAGGCGGTGTTTATATCGGTTTCTTGCTTTTCTGCATCCCGATCCCTCCAGTGAGTGGGTCGGGCATTGATCTATGGGCTTGGATGGGATGATGATACATGAATATATCCATATATAGCAGAAGGAGAAGTAGGAGTAGGAGAAGAAATGGAGGTTGGGCCTTAACGCCAGTAGATTCCCCAAGGTTTCTTTTTTCGTATGAGGATGGATGTGTAATAAAAAATATTACTTTGCGAGGCATTCAAGCGAGAGCTACAAGTTCGTTGACCAACATTGTCTTAGCCGAGTCATATAAATTGCACAATAAATAAATATAAATAGCATTTGAATTGGGATAATAAAGCTAACCAACATTGAGCTGAAGGGAAAATATAAATTAAGTTATTTACTCAACTTTAGAGGTAATTTTTATTGCTTATAATAACATCAAGCTACAATTTAGGAAACCAACACTGGTCGAGCTCTCATAAGAAAGTTTCCAGTGTTGTAGAGCAAACAACGATTCTAGACTTTAAGAATTAGACTTTACCAACACTGCATTATAGCCTTTGCTGCCTTAAATAAAATAAAAGTAACCGAAACTTGTATTACCATAAGTTAACCAAGTACTTTCTTAAATAAACTTCAAGAAATAACTTCCCAACACCATAAAAAAAATTAAGTAGAAGAAAAAACGATTATAGACTTCTTTATAAGGTTTACCAATACTGGCCCATTACCAATGCTGCCTCAAATAATACATAGAAGGTTACTCTACACTTATTTGACTATTTTAAGCTAACCAACACTGGAAATGCTTTCATAAAAACCTTTCGCATAACTTCGAACAGGTTAAAGAAAGAAAATTTAATAAAAAAAAGGAAGTTATCAAGTGTTTTTAGTCAAACTGCGATTTTATAGCATTGTGCTCTGGTTTACCAACACTCTATGCCGCCTCAAAAAATAAAAGAATATTTTGCAATGTTCTTATATTAACCAACACTGGTAATACTCTTACAAGAAGCTTTAAAAAGCAACTTCATGAAATAACAACAACATAAAGGAGAAAAACTAAGAAAGAGACAAATTATCAAGTGTAGTAAAGCAAATTACGATTTAAGAACTCTTTATTGTGGTTTACCAACACTATATATTTAACTTAAAATAATATAAGAATAACCAACACTAATTCAGGAAATAATTGTTTGCTTTAAAAGCTCAAAAAGCCACACTCTGAAGACTTCAGTCTTTAAGGAATTACCTAACCTGATGCCACAATATATTTTGTATAAATTTCGCTTTAAAACAAATTCAATTTTCGGTTTTCGGCAAGTTAGCAGCACTTTTTAGTGAATTTAGTGAATTGCATAACACTCTAGGGGGGGCGAGGGAGCACACCACACCTCCTCCGTTAGACGAACGAGGCTTACACACTCCCCACACCACACACACACACGATCACACACGAAAATGACTCAATTTATCCACGTAATTTGATCCGTACCCCTTCGTGAATCGGCTCGAATCATTAATCAAGAGACCTCCAGACTTTTAACAAACTGCATTCATAATCGTGGCCCGCCGAGAGCCACTGGCGGCGGACAGGTTGAGTCCGCTCGGGAGCCCATGCTGCGTATACGTAATGTCAGCGCTCATACGTACAGTGCCCGCCATATGGATATCGATCTCACGCCATTGGGATGCCTGCCTGCCTGGCTGCCAGCCTGGCTGACATATTTGGGTTGAATGTTAACAGAAAAAATAAATAGCGAAATAACAAAAAAATAACAGAGGAAAACGAGAAACAAAAGTCAGGCGCAAACAAATGGAAACCAACTCGCGCGGCTTATGAATGCCTGACCACAGCAAAATCGGCAAATGTCGCAATTAACATATTTCTTATGTGTGCAAGTACGAATGCACACACTCTGGGTCGTATTTGGAGTTTTTTTCAAAGGTTTAAGGGGGTTTCAGGGGGCTTGGAGCCACAAACAGGGGCTAAGGCCAGCGAGAAAGAACAATGCTGGGATTCTGAAGGGAACAAAGTCAAGACTTGGTCAAAATGGTAATAATAGTAATGGGTTCTGCTAAACTGTGACTCCATGCCCCCTCCTGCCTACGCCCCTGTCCACAACATACACCTGACATTGTCTCAAAAATGCCACAGGTGCGTGTGTGAGTTTGGCACGAATCGCGGGGCCGAAACAAGAAACCAAAGCGTTTGTTCAAGTGATTAGCCCAACCCTGAAAACAGTTTTTTGGACCAACCCCTTGAACGAACCCCTCCCTCGAGAAACCCAACGAAATTCGCGAGCAATCAGTCTGAAAGGTGAGGAGATCAAGTATTACACGAACTGGTGACTGGGCCAAACACTCACAGCCTCATATGAATATCTGGGCAATTGGGTATGATTTGGCGGACAGCTCTCTGTTGAGCGGACAACTATTTTGAGGTTTTAAAGGCTAAATTAGTTTTAAATGGGCGAGGGAATTATTATTTAATGCAGACTAGTGACTAGGATGCAAATAAAAGGGATAACTGAGTTTTGTAAGTAGGTTTTAGTACATATAACTGGCGGACAACTCTCTTGAGCGGACAACTAGTTTGAAATTTTACAAGTTTAATTAGTTTTAGAGATGAGGGAATTATCTTTTAATACAGACTAGTAACTAGGATGCAAATAAAAGGGATATCTGAGTTTTGTAAGTAGGTTTTAGTACATATAACTGGCGGACAACTCTCTTAAGCGGACAACTTGTTGGAAATTTTGCAAGTTTAATTAGTTTAAAAGGGTGAGGGAAGACAGGCTCGTGTTAAGTTAACAAATTACAGCTTCTTACAGGAACAACTGAGTAGGTTATAGTATAATAACTGGTGGACTACTCTCTTAAGCGGACAACTTGTTGGAAATTTTACAAGTTTAATTAGTTTTCGAGATGAGGGAATTATCTTTTAGTACAGACTAGTGACTAGGATACAAATAACAGCTTTTTACCGGGTTACCCGAGTTTTGTAAGAAGGTATTAGTACATATAACTAACAGACAACTCTCTTGAGCGGACAAGATTTATAAAAATTATATAAAACAAAGACTTAAATTAGCAAAAGTCAAGAATTTCACACATTTTAATAATTTGTAAGTCATATAACGTCTAAGGGATCCAAAATCCATCAAGTAATGTTGAAAAAATAAATTACAATTGGCGGACAGCTGTCCTTATCGTTTACCTTCGTGTTCAGACATCATAAATCTGAATATAAGGTTTATCTAGCTATCTGTAGCCTCCAGCTAAGTGTGTCTTCCGCTTTTTGTGCGCCATCCTCGGGGCGAACGGCAAACAAACAAAGATTTGTTTTATGTGACATTTCAATTAGCGCAGTGTCAAGACCTGACATCAGCATAAAAACAGTTCAACTATTGTTGAATCATAGCCCAACCGCTACAGCTCAGACAATAGACAGATAAACATTGAAAGATATATAATGATACTTACAGATATATCTATGTACAAGTATAAATGCAAGCACATACCCCAGAGATATCCACAATGGCTGGCGATAATGCAAGCTAGTAATCAGGGGTACAGTCACCTGCTAATCACGACGGGGCACGTTCCACGCATTCCGATCATTCCGGATAATTGCAGCGTCCCCCGGGGGTGCGTTGATATCGATCGGATTGCAGTTCACAGCACACTCTAATGGCACACAGTTGGCTCAGTTAATTCGCGTTGATTGAATGATTGGTTTACTTTGATTGAAGCGATTTGGGTCAGGCCACGGACTCGGACTCGGTCGATGTGGACTCTCATTAGAACTGTCCAAGCCGGCTTGGTTGACATAACCATGGCCAACTTGCGCAACTCCAGAGACCAAGTTGCGAGTGGCTGGCGTTCCGCTGATGCAACACCTGCTGTGTCCGATCTTGGCTCTTGACTTGAGCTGGAAAAAATATAGGAATTTATCTATTAAAATGTTTAAATTAAATCTTTCTTCAATAGCTGGCAGATCTCTAAATTTTCTCCTCAACTTTTCACCAATTTCCACTTATCGTTCGCTGACTTTCGTTTGTATTTGCTGTTTGTTCCGCTGTTTGTTTGTCCAATTACGCAACTGACGGCGGATGCCAGTGCCGCTGCATTTTGTGGTTTGACCATAAGCGATTCCGATTCCGTTTACCGCAGCCACAGGCCCAAAAGCAGCAGCGGCATCCACATGCACATCGGCATCGGCATCCACATCCACATCCACCGCAGTGCAACAAATATGGCAAGCCCATTTCCGCGTGTCAACAAACTTCTTCTTCGGGTGAAATTTTCGTTGAAAAAAAAAAAAAGAAAAGGCAGGAGCTGGAGGTGGAGGTGTTCAAAGCACAGAAGGGGAACCACCGGAACCTGGAAAGTGTCCGCTCGAGTAACTGCACCCACTGTTAGTGCACAGCAAGAAAGTATGCCTTTTTTTCAAGCAGAACTTGGGCTCTAATATATGAATATTCAAGTATTAATCGGATAAATAGGTAGAAACCCAGTTTTTTTTAGAAAAACCTCACGGAATGCACCACCCTACAACGACTTTAACAGAAGCTGTAGAGCTGAGGAGGCAGTAGAGGCAATGAAACATCTTTCTACCTTCTAGACCAGTGATGCCCAAGCCCCCGCCACATGTGGTTGGTAAAAATTCTGCCGGTTCTCTGCCGCTACACGGACAGTGTAAACGTGACGTGAGCAGCAGCAGCAGAGAAGAGAGAGAATGAAAGGTCGAGTGGTGCCAGAGCAGTGCAAAGTATTAAATTTTAATGCTTTGCACTGCTCTGGCAACCGCAACGTCTCTTACGCACACAAATGCAAGTCACATGTCATTGTATTTGTGTGGGCATCACTGCTCTAGACTGATACCTTTACACCTTCAAATCACTAACTAAAGACACCTTGAAGGCGCTATTATTTTCTCCAGTGCACGCTGAGGATGGATGGACGACTTTGAAGAAGAAGCCCTGGCATAGATCACGGCTTGGCTAGGCCTAGCTCCGGCTGCCAAAAGCCCAAGAGTCGGTCCAACTTTTACTTTGGTTCATCCTCCTCCAAGTCCGCCTCCGCCTCCGCCTCTGGGGATGGGGATCCCTCAACGCGTGCAGTGAAAACCCGAGAAGCACGTAGACATAATTTATTGCCAAATGCATGGTAGACTCGCGCTGGACACGCCTCGCTGGCCACGTTCGTGTGTCGTGCCGTGGAGCGTCATAGATACACAGATACCTTTGCAGATACAGATATATCTTGGAACTTTTCGATTTCTTCGAGGGCCAAAGCCGGGAGTAAATTGTTGTTAAAAACTCGTCGAAAAATGTGCAATAATTAAAGCGTATTAAGCGCTGAAAAAACAAAGGTTTTCAAGTATAAATAATAGAAAGAAAAAAAGAAAGACAGAGAGAAGGCAAGCGTAAAGTTGTTACCCGATGCGTCGGCAGCTAACGAGTGCCTTAAGTCTTAATTAAAGTGAAAATGCCAAAAGATCGACATGGATATGGCTATGGATATATATCTTTGGCTATATAGATATGCACTCACTGCGTCCGCCAGTTGCGAGGTGCACTCAGTCAGTGTCTGGTGTCTGGTTACCCAACGCCACATGATGGTGATGAAACCCTTCCTCGCCTGGTGACGGGCGGGAGAGAGGAGTCCGAGTCCGAGTCCGAGTCTCTGTCTTGGAGAGAGTCTCGTCCATTGGTGGAGCAGAGGCGGAGAAAGGGCTTTCAGATGTCACTAGATAGTGTCCCACATTTCATGGAACTTTAAATGGTACAAACACCTTTTAACCAGAGAGACTCTGTCCGCTTAAGAGGGGGTCTGTCCGCCTAGGAGAGAGAATCTGTCGAACCATGGTTGGGGCTGAGAATGGGCTTTCAGATGTCTTTAGATAGTGCCCTACTCTTCCTGGCAAATCTAACTGCATTATAGGGTGTTCCCTTTACCCAGAGAGACTTTGTCCGTTCAAGAGAGAATGTCTGTCCGCACTGGGAAGAGTATTTTTCAGATCAAGGGAGCTTCCTTTTAAGTGAAAGGTTAAAAGACGATATCTTTTAAGTAGCAGAACATACTTCCCTTTATCTTAGTAGAAATTTCACCATAAACTACGACTCTGTCCGTTTAAGAGAGAGTGTCTGTCCGCTTTAAAAAGTGTTTGTCTGATTAAGAGAGCTTCCTTCCGGTTAGAGACGATATCTTTTAAATATTATTACACACTCCCCTTTATCTTAGCAGACATTTCACCTTAGCCTGCGTCTCTGTCCGCTTAAGAGAGAGTGTCTGTCCGTTTGAGAGAGTGTTTGTCCTATTAAGGGAGCCTAAATCAATCTGTCACCTAGAAACTTAGCTTAACTAAGAACACATCCGTAAAATTAAAGCAAAGTCGCATGTGCTAATTAGATTTACATTTAATTTGCACTTTTCGATAAAGTCCGTGTCCGATTTGATCAGGTGTTGCCTTTCTCTCGATAACAAGTGCCCGAAATGTGTCAATTTAATAGAATTTATTTACAAATATTAATACTATTTGAACCTAAGCAATTTAAGCCATGTTTTTAAGCCCCAAAAGCAATACTCAATTGATAAAAAATCAAAATAAAAGCACAGACACTTGACTTATGAAAAGAAAATACAAATTAACAAAGAAATTCATAAAAATAAGAATATATAATAATAATTATATATACTGAAGAGAATCTTAACCACACACACCTGACCCTTCATTTCGTTTCTCCCTTCCAGCAATGTCATAATGGAGCCAATGACCATGCTGGTGTTGGCCTTCCAGCTGCTGGCGCTCTTCTCGATCGCCGGCGCGCTGCTCATCTACCTGATCTGCAAGGTGCGCGAGGATAGTGCGGCAGCCAGTGCCGCCGAGTCGCAGCCGAGCCGCGTGGTCCTGGTGACGAGCGCGGACACCGCCCTGGGCCTGCAGCTGTGCACCCACTTGGCCAACAAGGGATGCCGCGTCTTCGCTGGGATGAAGGAGGCGCACGATTCGCTGCCGGCCAAGCTGCTCTGCGGCTGGATGAAGATCCGGGAGTACAGCGAAGAGCCCATTGCCGGGACCATCATACCGATGAGGCTGGACGTGACCCGGGAGGATGTGCTGCGCGAGGCGACGGTGGCGATGGGCGCTCACCTCAATGCCGACGAGCGGGGCATTGCGGCCGTGATCAACACCAGCGGCAGCGTGTTCCGCGGCAAGGTCGAGTCCCAGGACGTGCAGCAGTGGGAGCACATGCTCAAGACCAACATCCTGGGCACTTTGCGGGTGGCCAAGGCCTTTGTGGGCTTCCTGCGACCCACGCGCGGACGGCTTCTATATCTTGGCGGGGGTGACAGCAGCGGCGGTGCTCGCACTGGTGGCGACGGACTGGTGGCCTTCAACGCCTCCCGCGTGGCTGTGGACAAGTGCGCCGAGGAGCTGCGCAAGGAGCTGCAGCCGTACGGCGTCAGCGTGGTGGCTTTGGATACCTGCGGCATGACGGCCGAGTCCCTGTACAAGGCTCCAGTGGCACAGAGTGAGTTTCTTGATGGAGGAGGGTACTCCTGCAATAAATAAGATACGAGATTAATCTGGTTTCCCTTCTCCCAGCCATGTCAGCCACCGCGGGAGCACCCACCCAGTACACGGCGGACGTGCTCAGTCCGGGCGCCCTGCAGGTGATCGAGCGGGCCCTGTGGGACTTTGCGCCGCAGCAGCGCTACCCGCTGCTCAGCCACAACAAGTACCAATTCACGTTGCCATGCCGCTCCTCGCTGCGTCTCCAGCGGCCCTCAGCAGTTGCTTCACCCGCCGCCGGCGTGGCGTCCGCCGCCACGCAATCGGTGTGAGTCCGCCGGACGACGCCCGCTGCTGCTGCTGCTGCTTCCCCACGCTTTCTGTATATACGCTCCTTAATCCCGACCCCCGAAACCCGCAACCTGCGTCCTGATGCACTTGCTCCTTGCTCCCTGTTACCCGCTGCCCAGCCTCCTGTTTTTAATCTTTTCCGCTAACCACGCGCGGCAAATTATTTTGTTTTACATCTTCCTTTTTTTGGAAGGAAAGGAAGAACGGCGTTTTTAATATTATTTTATACTCATTTTTTGTACGCACCGCTTCTGTATGGTGACAACTCCAAGTACAGTTACGAAATTTTGACAAAATAAAAACTTTTGTGCTAATCAAACGGGTGCAGCGCGGTCCTTTTGTGTCTCTCTTGTAAGGGAATGATGATCGGTGTCCACAGGAAAGAGTCTTGGAAGGAATTTCAGAGCCAACAGCACAATGTGAAAATATTTAAAACAATACGCAAACTTTACCGCCGCGAAAACTGGAAGCTTGCGATAGTTTTATACGCAACAATCGATTAACATCGATAGTTTTCCAGCTCTAGAGATGAGCCATGGCCATGATACAAGTATATAAGGTATCTCAACAGCTTGACGAGGCAATACATTTCCTGAGAGGAATTCTAGAAACTCGTTGGGAATTATGGCGCCACGCAAGCAGTAAGTGCGCCAATACTGCAGAGGAAGAAAAATAAAAAAAATAGAGGAAGAGGAGAGAGAAAAAAGAGAAGAGAGGAAGAGGAAAAAGGAAAAAGCAGATAGGAAAGAGAATAGAAGAGAGGAAGAGGTGCTTCTCATCAATATCCAGTGAGGTTACCACTTGTTGACAGCTATAACTTGTTGGGAATTAAAGTACAGCGCAACCACAAAATGAGCCAATACTGCAGAGAGCCTTTTTCCACGATACTATTACATATATACGGAAGTCTCTTCAGCTTTGACAGGGCGATACATTTTTAGCTCTCTCTCTCCGCTTTGAGAGAAAAATGCTAGAAAGTAAAATCCCATCCTCATAAGAGGAAAGCTCTCTTGATGAGACTACCTAATATAATTGTATCATGATTTGGGCAATTTAAGGGCATTTTAGTGGGGATCAGAATTTGGTGTGTACACACTGTTTTCGCCGGTTGAGGCCTTAACCCTGCGATGGTTATGCGGGGCCTATTGGTTTGTTAAGAGGCTAATAATCACATCAAATACACTATCCCTTTGTAGTCATATAGCTAGATGGTTTTGTTTATTTACACTACACTACAAACAGTAAAAAAAAAACGGCCCAAAACAACAAATGAGCGACTGCAACCGCTCCAGCTCCATCCTGTCCGGCGATTACTTGCCCGGCTGCTGGGCCTGGGCCTTTGTGCGCTCCTCCAGCGGGTCGTAGCCGGTGGCCATCTTCTCCTTGAACTGCTCGTAGGTGCGCTTGCGGTCAAAGTGCTTCACCCATTGGCCGGGACACGATTGCTCGAAGAGCTTGCGCAGGCTCTGGCAGGCGGAGGGCACCTTCTCGCCGCTGGTGGAGCTGTGCTTGGGCGCGTGCTCGTCCAGGCACTTCCAGTACTCGTCGCGGTTGCTCCAGCACTTGGCCCGCTCCGCCTTGTCCGGGAAACTCATCGCGCAGTCGGGTAGAGGCAGTGGTTCTTCTCTCGGGTCAGTCCCGGTTGCTCCTCTGGATTTCTTTAGCTTGGAGCTTTGCTGTCGGCGGGGTTTTCACCTGATTTACCAGCGGAGGGCTTTGATGTTGATTTATTTATTCCGCTGCAATTAATTCAACAGCTTTTCAACAGTTTAATTAAATAAATTAGCCGACAGAAACCAACCTCAAAATTACAAAACAAAAAAGCAGCTGTTCGATTTCGATAAATAGCGATGGAAGTGTTGGAAAGAAAAAAAAAACAGCAAGTGTGGCAGCACTGGCAGCCGATATACATGGAATGGCGCGAAATTTGAAATTCCGCTTTGAAGGGTAGTGCCTCAATCAGAATATATCTTTGATTATTTCTCAATTTTCGTCTTCGTTAAGTATATGTTGTTAATTTAAAGGGAAAAGTCTTCGTAAAACAATCGTTTCCCCTGGAACATAATCGATAATCATATATACATCGATTTCATTTATATTCATTTTTAATACTTATCGATAGTTAAGTAAATTGATCAACACTGTCAGTAGGCGCCAGTTTTAAATTCAAACTCTTTATGCAATTACATAAAATGTTTACAAATGGAATAAACAAAAATACGATTACCTTGTCCCCCTCCCACACAATCAGTCATTAATCAATACTTGTAATTTGTGTTAAGTTTTGTGATAAGTTTTGTTGATTTTGATGGCTTGTTGTTGTTTACTCTATTTTTTTTTTTTGTTTTACAATTTTGTTTACGCACAATTTTTTTTGTTAACGTGCCGCCGGCAACGTCCGACCCTTTTTCTATCCCTGCTTCTTCTTGGGAGCCAGATAAAGCCAACAAAAAAAGTTCTATTTGGCAGCTAAAAATAGTTTTCGGCAGCAAAGCAAAAAGCAATTTAAAATTATGCTGATTGGGAGTTGTTGAGCTGTGGCACCGCCAAAAAAACTGATTTAAAATTAAAAATATATTATTAAAAATGAAAATATGGAGTCTTTGACTTTTTATTCCCCTTAATATTGGCATAGTTCCGATTATTATTCCAAATACCCCTTGAAATATTTGAAGGAATTTATAATTATTTAAATATTTATTATTTTTTTTATTTCTCAGTGTTTTTGAATCTCCACTCGGCTCTTGAGGAGCTTTCAATCGCACGACATCAGGGTTAAATATGTTAATGTATGGGGCCGGTGTGGATTACACGAAAAAAATGAAGACTCACATGCTCTTTGTGTTTGTTTAGATTTTTCACATGTTTTTGTTTTGGTTTTTCTGCTGTTTTTTTGGGGCAAAGTGTTGTTGTTTTCTGTTTTCTTTCCCTTTTACAGAATGTTTGTTGTCGAAGGTCAATTGCACAAGCCCTAAAAGTGTGTTTATTGGCCATAAATAAAAGATTAATTTAATTCATTTATAATTACCGGCAAAGGCGATAGAGCCAGCGGCATAAATCGTTCAGTGCTTTCAATTTAAAATATCTGCTTATTGTTAAAGTTCATTATAACGCTTTATCTTATCTTATATTAAAGTATTAAATAAATTAAATTATTCAATTACGTTAAAGTCCCCCTCAAACTGTAGCCTGGCAGGCGAAGTTCATCTCAAACTGTAACCGGTAATCAAACTGTAGCCCCGCTATTTACCAAACATTTTCGAATTTACGAATTTCCAAATCTGTGTTTGTGTGTTTGCGTTTCTCATTTTCATTTCGTATTTACTTTCGGGCCCTAATCTTCACAATAAAGTTTGGGACTGGTGGGGCTTTTATCTGTAGATTTTCGGGTTTTGTAACCCGCGATGGTCAGAAAAGTCATGTGTTGTTTTTATTTTCCTTTTTTTTAGGGTTTTATCAGGCCATTGAAAGCAGGTCGCTGATAAGGCGACCGTCAGCTATAATTTAATTAAATACACACAGAAAAAATGAATCTACAGTTATGTAATACGAAATTTGTAAGTCATTTCTAAGTAAATCTATGCTCCTCTTTTGCGATTTTATTTTCATGAATTTTATATAATTTTTCTAATTTTTACTTGCAAACTTAAATATCCTTATTTTCTATCTGTGTACTACACCTTTTCCTGAGATCGTTCTGGAATTCCGCCCTTAAATGCAAATTGGAAAAGTGGAGTAGTGGAAAATGGAAAGGCCATGGGAATACCTACCGCAACATAACAGAAAAAGGATGCGTTGCAAGTGGCACGTAGTCGCTCTCCGTTTTTGTTGTTGTTGCTCTCTGGTGGTGCAGGGGGCTGGAAAACTCATACACACAAAGAGACACACGAATGCACGACGCAATTAAATTTTGTGTCATTTTATGTAAAGAGTGGATGGGCGAAGAAAGAAGAAGAGGAGGCCCAGAACGACAGGGCTGCCTCCGCTGCTGCCGGCGTCGCTGCCTCTGTCGCCGGTGTGACGACGTGCCAAAATCCGCATAGAGAAAAAAGCAACAACACTAGCAAAAGGGGTGAACGGCAACAACACCAACAATAGCCGGCGCACGCTTCTCTTCTGCTTCATCTTCCTTCTTCTTCTTCGTTTTATTCATTGGATGCGCTGCACTATAACGGTTTAATGATTAACCCATTGATAGGCACAATTAAATTCAAAATAAAAATAAAAAGAGAGAGGTTTATTTATTCAGGGATAGGAATAAAATTGTTTGATTTCAATTGTGTAATTAAAATTATTTTAAAGTAATAATATTTGCTTATTTTTTCTCAAAGTTAAGAGAATAATTTTTAAGGTTTCCGATTTTTACAATAAACTTAAAATTTGTTTTTAATATAAAAATACTCAATCCACAAAAACATGCACTAGCAGAGGGTTAAGAAAAACAGCATCCGAGCAGACAGCGACCTCTACTGGCTCACATGTTGCTGTTCTTTTCCCCCCTTTTTCAGAGCCGGCGTTGGGGCGCAACACGTACGCCAAAAACAGTAAAGAAGAAGAGAACTACAACGAAAACAATAACAAAAGCACAGCACAGGCGAACGCACAATTTAAATGACGTTGCGGAAATCTGAAATGGCATTAACAAAAAACTATGGAGTCGCGCGGCGGGGGCCTTGAGAAGTGAAACGGCAAGAGTGCCGAAATCCGAAATGGAAACGCAAAAGCAGAATTGAAAAAGAGCCAAAAAGCAGCGAATTCTACAATTTGGGGGACAAGACAAGGCTTCCCTTTCGAGAGGCTGTAAGTGTAAGCTCCCTTAGAACACGTGTGTGTGTAAACAAGCTTCCCATTCTGATTAGACAGACGAAACGCCGGCACACGCCCAGAAAAACCCGAAAAATTTACGAAAAAAGGCAAAACAGAAGCAAAACAGTGGAGCGGACTTACAATTACAGTACAGTGGGCATTGGATAAGATGCACGTCTGATAAATATCATGTTACTTGATAAAATTCATGAACATGGACCTCTTCAGTATATTTTAAAGGTCTTAAAGATTAAATCAAATATTTCATATCCTTTTTAAACTTTTAGTTGATTTCCCTCGAGTTTTTACAGTATTTTTCCACCTTTTTATGGGCGCGCGCCCACTGGCTTATTACGCATTTTAATTTTTTGGCAATTGAAACTTGTGGAGTTCATAGACTTTGTATTCGTGGGTGTGGTGACGTCGTGTGGCTGCAATTATTACCTGTCTGTTTGTTGTTTATTCTGTTTAAGCGTTTATTTATCCCATGCCAGCATTAAACGAATTATAATTTATGTATTTGTAGCGGGCACATGCTAAACTGCACACCCTCCATGCACTTGCATTCGAATGAGACCCCGATTTGGTGGTCATGTGTTTGCAGTTGTGTTTTGTGTTGCTTTTGTTGTTGTCCCTGGACCTGGCGTTACGTGACGTTATGGCAGTCAGCCGATGCCGATGCCGTTGCCATTGCCGCCGCCGATGCGCCGGTTGTTCTCGCACACGTCCACCCCAGAGACAAGTGACGTTTATGCGAAGCCTAGATCACGAAAACTCGAATTTCGCAAACAGTAAGATGTTTGTGTCCATTTTCCCGGGAGAGTTTCTAAGAGCCCTTAGAACCAGCTAAGACCAGCAGGGCTTTAAGTCATCACAAACTCTAAAGGAGTTATCCTGATTTTAGCTGCGCATAAACCCTGTTTGGAAATTTCCCGGCCCGCACACATACACATGTTTCGCCTGTTCGAGCCAAAGTTTTTGCCTCCGCAGAGTGCAGTGCTCCCGACGTTGACGTCGATGCCGACTGCGCAGCTGGGGGTTGTACTCTTCCCCCCCTTTTTGACTCTCAACAAAAGTGCAACATTTCTTGGCTTGGGGCCCAGTGACTGTCAAACTGCTGCTGTGGGGCCTTCGTGTGTTTCATTAATGGATGCACTTTCAGCATTTCATTGATCTTGATGGCAAGTGAAGCGAATAAAACTAACGAGATTGGAGATCGGATCGAGATCTAGATACTACCTTTTAATTCCCACCGTTCGAATTAATTAAAATCACTCCTTCTCTCACTATTCTTCCATTGTTTCGGCTTTTTTCGGTAGTTGTTATACGCATACACACATGTGAACATACTTATATGTACATATGTATGTATGTATATTTTTTGGGTCCAAGTCCACTGGCGCTCTATTTGATCAAGACTATTATACAACCGCCAGCCCCACACTTACTCCGCTGTAAAGTGTGTGCATAAACAGTGTGGGTCCCAAAAATGGAAGCAAAACATAAATCCTTTTTTAAAAATGATTGCTAGAATACATATTTAAAAAATAAAAACCATATTAATAGACACAATTTCTCCTATAAAATCTCTCTAGACTCGTAAAGAATAAGATTTTTAATTAAATATTAAGTAATTCTAAAATTTCAACCGCAAGTGTGTGTAAACATGAGGCAATGAAGTAGAACAGAAACTGAAAAACAGAAACCCAAAACTCGCTCACTATTCCTGTGTGTGTGCTAGAGAGTGTATATGTGTGCGAAGGGGCGAAGGGTGATTGCGGGCATATTGTATTGGAGCGACAGTTTGTCACACGCAGCGACCTAAATACGCATTTTTATGATATTTTGTTTTTCAGTTTTTGTTTCTGGTTGGTGGCTTCTTTCGTTTACATTATCAATAAGAAATTGACGTGCGTCGGGTGTGTGTGGGTGTTTACATAATGAATTTTCTGTTCTTTTTGGGCATTTAATTTAAGCGAGGTTTGACAGTCACTGGACGAGTCTTGTTTGTTTTTTACTTTTTCTGCTTCTCCTTCTTGCTCTTCTTTTTCTTCTTCAACCGGCTTCCAGAGTCTGCTGCCCTGCGCCTTTATGTGTATACGTGTATGTATGTAGATACAGCTGTGATCAAAATATTAGGACTTTTGGAAGATTTATAATTAAGAAACTAATTCTAACTCCAAACACTCTTTATGAAAAAGCCACTTTTAAATATTTTAGAAACTTGTGTAAATAAAGTGTCTAAGAAAGATGAGAACATTTAATTTCAAATCAAAGTTTAAGTTATAACTTATCAGAGGTCGAAAAATGATCTTATTTCATAAGATTTATTATGGTTTTCATCCTGTAATCGATATGTACATTCATATATACATATGTATGTTTATTAAACAAAAAATACAAATTTTAAATTCCATGATCATGGTGCCCAATTCATAAATTGCCCTTAGAGAAGAAGAATGGTACATTTCTTTTGAATAAAATAAAACATAATAATTATTATTTGGTTTTTGATTCCTTGCATCGAGTGCCCGATGCCGACCATGCCATAAAACATTATCTGCAACAGAAGCCCCCAATAATTATGCAACTATTTTTGCAGTTAGCTTCCCATTGTTTTGTTGAATTTTCTTATTTCGATTTTCGATTTTTATTGGCTTATCACTATTTATTTGGCCGCCATGGTCGTCTGGCCACTGTCTGCTTCTGGCAACAATTCGAAGTAGCAGCTGTTGTCCCCCCGCAACCCCCTTTTATGCTTTCCTCTCCCTCACTGGCACACAAACACACCCAAACCATTCTGCCGTTACAGGCGTCGCTGCCAGCTTCGAAGTCAACTTCTTTGCGCAGAGCGGCGAGTATTTTCAAAACGAATTCGAACGCTGAAGCGAACGGTTGTGTTTCTTGAACAAAAAATAAAACAAATCCAAATAACATTCGAAAGAGATACAGAGAAATCGAAAAAGAAGTAACAGTGTATAAAACGCAAAACAAAAACAAAAATACAAAAACAAAGAAATTTTTTTTCTTCATTTGTTTGGTTTTGGTGCATCTTCGGCAAAAACCGGTTATTAAATGCGCGCTGCAACAAAAACAATAATAGCGGCCACACTTACAACACAACAAACGACGACAACAACAACAAGAAGAGCAAAGCAACGTTGCACATTTTCTTGAGAGCAGCTCAAACTGTAAAAGAGCAGAGCACAAGAAGAGGCGAAGAAAAGGAAAGAAGGCAAAAATCGCAAGGAAAATTAATCCAGAATGGCGTTTTCGATTGTGAGCCGCGGCATTTTGCGCACTTCGAGGGAAATCCTGGAACGCAACATGGCCGCAACTGTCGGCGCACTTCAGCAGTCCGCCTCCCCGCCCCCTTCCACAGCCCACACGTCCATCAACCACAGCGATTGCCATGTAAGTTATTGTGTGCTTGTGTGTGTGTGGTTTTAAGTGGCTTTAATTCAATTACAAGAAGTTCCAAGAAGAATAAGAAGAGAGAAGAGAGGTTTAAAAATAAAGAAGATCCAAAAAGAGAGGCTCAAAAAAAAGAAAGAGGGAGTTAAAGTAGGGAATAATAGTTCTTCTTCTTGAAGAAGTAGTAGAAGTAGCAAAAAAAGAAGAAGTAGCAAAAAAAGAAGAAGTTGCAAAGATAAGGGTTCAGAAACAAAAACCATGATCATGATCATCAAAAACAGAGAAAAAACCACAAGTATTAGCGATTCAAAAGCAGAACTTAAAAGAAATGAAGCTCCAATGAGAAAAAAACAGCGACAGAACCGAAAGAAGGCGGGGAGTAACAGGCCAAAACAAAGAAGGAGTGGTAAAAGAGAGGGCAAAATGGGAGAGAAGAGAGAAGCAGGAAGGAGTGTGAGTTGGTGTATCGAGGCCAGTTGCCTGAAAACTGTAACAGTTGCCCATAAACTGTAGCCATTTCTTAAATAAACAGAAAACGCAAACAAAGCAAAATATTATTTTAAATACTGTAATTATTTGACAAATATTAAAAAAAAAGGAAACCATTAGGTGTTGAGTGTTTTTGCTTACTTAAAAATTGTTAAAGCAATATTAAATATAATTAAACTCTCAATATTTCGATGGGAAAGGAAGGGAAGAGAAAAATCCCGGTGTTTTTTATGATGTGGGAAATGATTAAAATATCAATCATTTAATTGCCTAGCATTTCAATCAATCGATAATCAAATGGGGAGAAGAGGCGCTGAAATACGCACTTCCCTCAATGGAACTCATAAAACATAAGCAGCAAATGCAAACAACAGAAAAGTACACAGTGAAAAATGTATGGGGAAAAATATTCAAACGATTCATAGCTCAATTCAGATAAACTATTATGTAAAAGATAAAATAACAAAAAGGAATATGCGAGCAAAGCAAAATAAACTTTTATGTAATAGTTAAAATAACAAAAAGGAATAGGCGAGCAAAGCAAAAAGCAGTCCGCATCGGCATGTGTACGTTTTGTTTTTGTACTTCCAAGCGCGAGCTGTATTTCTTTTATTTTTAATTTGTATTTCCTTGTTTTTAGTAAGCTCTTGTAGAGGTTTATTTGCATAATTTAAATTTCCCAACCATATTGTTTATCTTATTTATGCTATGCTAGCTTGGTACCTATTTGCTTGGCATTTTTCTCTGTGTTTGTTCAGGTGAAAGCTAGTTTTTCGAGCAACCAACACCAACCCCCCTTTTCTTCTTTTTCCGAAACTGCGCAAATTCTGTGGCAGGGAATATCTTGCGCAAAAGCATATAGACAACAACAATAGAAGGGACTTCCTCCCCTCTGTTCCCATTCTCTCGAAAAATATATATATATATTCCAAAAACAGCTGATGGAATACTCAGGAAGTGTTTTTTGCAAGGAATACCGCTTTTGTTTTTGGGCTTCTTCTGTTTTTTTCGCGATTTTTCTTTGGCGCTGATTAACATTGACCTGTTGCTCGAGTTTGATGTTTATTTGCAAACTTCTCCACGTTTCTGCTTCGAGCATAAATCATGGGCTTGTGTTTGTTTCTTTTTTTTATTTTATTCAAAGCTTAAACGTGTTTTTATTTGTGTTTTTTTCAAGTCTCGTCCGCAGACCATTAAAAAGTAAAGGAGGCCTGTTTTTTTTCTCTTTTTTTTTGCATTCATTAACTGAAACGTGGCTCGCTTTTTGGTTTCGGAGAAACTTGTTTACGAAAAACAATCCAAAGTTCGTTTAACCACGCGAACAAGCTCCGGATCTCCGAGCCCCAAAAAGGTTCCAAATACCATCCAATAAATGAGCTGCGGGCTCGTTTGTATATGATAATGGGCTGCGCACATGATATCATCGGCGGTGGCTCGGTGGCTGCTGCCAACATCTGTATTTGAATTCGTTTCGGTTCGCTTAGGTTCCTTCTTATCGAGCCATTGAATTTGAGAAGTTTTTTACAAGAGGTTTCTTGTGGTTTCTTGTAATTAAAATGAGTTCGGCCCTTATCTCTGCCGGTGGCTGCTGCCTAAAGGCAATGCCAGAAGCTGTCAGCAGATGATGGAAAAAACAAAGCATTTTCTCTGTAGAACCTGTTTTTCGGCATCTATAATTATTGCTTACTATTTTGTTTCAATGTTGCAAGATGTTAAAATATGTATTTTCACTTTTACATAAAGATTAGGTTTCAGTTTTGATTAAAGAAATACTCTTTCTATGCCAAGAATCACAGAAATTATGTTTACAAGCTTATATACTTTATGCTTTCTTTAAAAAACCTATTTATAATCTCTTAAGGGTCTTTTCTACATGGTTTCTATATGATTTCTTTTATATATTATATGTTTATTGATTAATTCAAACATTACCAGAACAGGTTTACCTTTTCTTAAAGATTTCTTTCGGTTACTTGAACGCCACGTGGTTTTTTATGCTCATTCCTAAGAGCACTCTTTTTTTTACGACAAACATACTTAACTTGGAAATAAAAAGCTATATCTAGCGGGGACTTGGAATTGTTATTTGTGTGTAAACAGAACTGACCTTAACAATAGCCAAAATAACAACAACAATAGCAGGAAAAAACAACCACAAAAACAGAGAACACCAGCAGTGCAGAGCACACATAGTTGTAATTAAAAAAAACAAAACAATGATTGTTTACAAGTCGAAGGGCATGGCAACCACAGCGAACAGAGCACAAAAATACAAATAAATTGGGTAACACTCAAATGCGGCTTTACTAATTTTTCCCTCTTATCCTTGCAGCGCCTTGTCCTGGCATCTGGTGGTAATATATGCGGAAATGGGGCACACTCCCACACACTGCTGTGGCATCAAATGCCCACCGCGGTGGTCCAGGCCGTCCGTCAATATTCCAAGAAATCCGCCGGAGCGGCCAAGTTGCGGCGCGAGGTGGAGAGTGATAGCGACTCGGATTCGGACGATGAGTTCGAGCGACGTCGCCAGAAGATGGATTCCAAGCGCAGCGAACGGGTGAGTGAACTTCCGCCAAGCCTCCGACCAAAAAAAGAGAGACCCACGTGGCTCAGAAACAAAAATTCAATTCAATTGTCCGCTTTGGCACGCCATAAACGTGTTTCGAAATTATTTATTTTCGGTATTGTGAAAAAAGGCCAGTTTTCCCTGCTCTCAATGTCGTTTTTTGAACCTGCTCAGCTAACATGGTAACCCGGTTAACAGTGGTCAGTTAACAGTGTAACAGGTTTTCTTTTTTGTTGTAAGATCAAAGCTTAAGTTGGGAATTGCATGAAAGCAGTTGTGCATTTATGTAAAGACAAGCAGTAGCACAGCATCCTGAAAAGAGCTGTTAAAAAAGCTCAAGCAGTTGAGGCAAAAAGCAAGAAAGCAGTTTATAGAAAACAGTTATCAGGACATGTTTGAGCTAAAAGCAGTTTAAGCAGTGGGTAGAACAAGCAGTGCCATGGGAAACCAAGATGCGTAACTGTATAAGCAGTGTACAGCAAGCAGTGTAGCAAGGACACTGGGAAATAACACGAAAGCTCTAAAGCAGTTCACAAAACACTTTTTAAATAAAACTTAAACCTTTTAAGGGAAAAGCTTTTAAGGAATGAAAGTTATCAAAAATCCTTGTTAGTTCAAACTGATTTAAAAAAAAAAATATTTTATTTATTATTTTTAGGGCGACTCAGCCTTCTGGCGTCGCAAGATGCGCACCCTGCACCGCATCCTGGACGTGAATCACGATGGCGTCGTCTCGTTCGACGACTTCAGTTTGCTGGCCAAACGCTTCAACGACTTGGGTCATTTGAGCCCGGAGGTGGCCGCCGAGTTCAACGATGTGATCAAGCATACGTGGGAGGAGCAGTTTGGGGAGATAACCCCCTACAATCTGGTGACTGCCGAGCAGTTCCTCACCGATCTGCACCATCGTCTCAATGACAAGAAGATGGCCAAGCGCATCGGTCGCTTCCTGCCCTATTTGTTTAAGGTGGGTTTTGTGGTTAAGCCAGCTTCCTGTATAAACAATTAATTAAAATGTATATTCTTTACAGGCTGTGGACTTTGATCACACTGGCCATTTGGATCTCGAACAATACAAGCTCTTCTTCCGCTGTCTGGGACTGACCGAAGACGACGCTGCCGTTTCATTCGCTGTGATAGACAAGAACGGCGACGGCCAATTGTCGCTCAAGGAGTTTGTGCATTTGGGCCGCCAGTTCTTCCTCACCGAGGACGACTCGAAGATATCGAAGATGTTCTGGGGACCGCTGGTGGCCGATCATTGACGTGTTGCAGTCACTGCTGTAGATCATCATCACCATAACCACACAACATCACAACAACAACTATCATCATCACGATATCCGCAGTTAAATTTCAAGGAAGAAGAAGGAGGAGAAGATCAAACACAAGGATGCAACAACAACACCATCAATGAGCCAATGCTAAATACACTGAAAACGACAACGAGGCGGCCCGAGGCGGTGGCCAAAGGCAACTCGTTGCCAACACGCGTGCAGACGGCATGCGGCAGTTGGCCCAATCTACAGCATGTGGCGCCGCATAAATCGGGAGCGATGAACCCCAGCAACACCACCACCACCACCACCAACAGCAAGACCATTACGAGCAGCAGCACGACGATCGTTACCAGGAACATGAGCATTTACGACTATTTACGCCAACGCTTCAGCACGGCCAAGCGCCAGCGTGAGCCCCAGCCGGCCCCCGCCCTGCCCGCGGCCAAGTTGCGCAAGCACAACTACAGCAACTACCAGTGGGAGCGGGAGAGGGAGAAGGAGAGGCAGAGGAAGGAGGAGCGGCAAAGGAGCGGCGACAACGCATCAATGGACGACTACGACATACGATTCTTTTTCTACCTTAACTCGCTAATACTATTCACCATGTCGTGCAGTCGGCAGGGCGATGACCTCAAGAACTTTGTATGCGACCGCATCCGGAAGTTCGATCGGCTGCGTCGGAAGGCGCGCAAGCGCCGCAAGCGAAGGCCCAAGCAGCTGCAGCTGTAATTAACAGGCGGGCCCTCAAGCTACGTAACTTTATATATGCCCCCCAGCTATGCTATATACTATATATTACTATCCTTTTTTTTTTTGCCTAGTTAAGAGTTATGTTTAACTGAATTATATACACCAACCAACAGCAAGCATGATATAACGGAATAAAAACTGATTTTAAATACGTACTCGTAGTAATGCAAAAATTAATTGGCTTGTGTATTGTTTTGTTTTATTTTTTAAGTGTTAAATTGAGGTTTGAGTCCTTCGAGCCGGATTGCTTGAATGCTGGTTTGTTATGGAAGCTTGAAAGTGGTTGGGATGATCAACATGTCTGCTTCTAAGCTTCCTCCAGGTTCCCAACCCATGAAAGTTCTTTAATCCGATTCTAGATCCGCTATATCTTCGTCGCCTGGAATGTCTGGATTGACCGATACGTTGGTCTGCGTCTTCAGTCAGCAGGAGACAGGAGCCGAAGGAAAAGATAAGGAAGAAAATGTTAGTTTAAATTAAATTATAAGAAAAGCTACTTAAAATTAAAACAGAGCTGGCCACACAGGGCACCCCAAGTCACTTGAAGGTGAAAGGCCGCATGGCTTGAGGTCCACCAGGACATACTTACGTGGTTCGAATTTAGATTTTCCTCAGTCTGCGTCTGGGATGACAGTTGAATCTCCTTGGCGGCTTCGATTTTGGTCAGTTGCCTTTGGAGGAAGTTCACACGACCCTGGAGCTGATGCGCTCTCTCCTCGGACTCTTTGCGCTTGTCTACCTCTTCGGCCAGATTGCTTTGTGCCTCTGAGAGCTCCAGCTGGCAGGTGGCCAGCTGCCGACTGAACTCGTTGCATCCGGCGACTGTTAAGCCCAGACTACGTTCTGCCTCGTCGAGGGCCAGCTGGGAGGCGACCAGCTGCTGACTGAGATCGTGGCACTTGTCGACCTCCTCGGCCAGATCCCTTTGTGCCATGGCCAGGTCCAGCTGGGAGGCGGTGAGCTGCTGATTGAGATCGTTGCCTTTGGCTACCTCCTCGGCCAGATTGCTTTGTGTTCCAGAGAGCTCCAGTTGGCAGTTGGCCAGCTGCTCACTGAGATCGTGGCACTTGGCGACCTCCTCGGCCAGATCCCATTGTGCCTCTGCCAGGGCCAGCTGAGAGGCGGTGAGCTCCTTGGCCTGCCCCGCCATCTTGCGCTTCTGTTGCTCTACCTCAGAGTTGGCACTGCCGATCTCGAGGTTTCTCCCATAGCTCTCCAACTCGGAATGACTCAGCTCTTCCTCAAGCCGCTTGAGCTCTCGCTCTCGACTATTGCAAAGCTTGAGGAGGAAGTCGTTTTCCTTAAGGACTTTCGCCAGGTTTTCCTCGAGAGCAGACTGCTTCGCCTTGGAGTCAGCAAGGGCTCGGGAGAGGGCCTCCCTGGACTCGACCAGTTTCCTCTCTTGTTTGGCCAGCGTGCTCTCCAACGACCCCTTTTCACCACAGGCTTGGGCCAGCTGTCCGAGCTTCAGGTTGAGGTGACCCTGAAGCTCGGACAGCTTCGCCTGGGAGTCGGCCAAGGATTGTGCTGATTGCTGCTGGAGTTGGGCCATGCTTTGCTCGGCAGTGGAGAGTCTTGTTTCCAGCGAAACCTTTTCGGTGCGTGCCTGAGAGACTTGCTCTCGCAGTGCGGCGATTATCAGGTCGGACTCGCCCAGCCTCCTATCGGACTCATGCCTTTGGGCTTCTTGCATCACAAAGGCTTGCTCTTGGAGAGCGGCCTTCTCCTCCTTGAGACTCTCCTGCTGCTCCTCGCTTACCCGCAGACGCTGTCTTAGCTCGCGTGCTTCCACTCCGCTCGCTTGGAAGCGCCTGTCCTTCCTCCTGCCTTCAGACTGCAGGGACTTGATGGTTTCGTTTTTTGCGGCGACGATATTGTTAAGGCCCAGGACACGGTTATCTATATCAGCAATACGCTTATTGAATTCGTCGATTTGTTTCTTGAACATGATCTTTTTTTTTGGAAAAAATACAGGAACTAAATCGGAGAGCAAACGTATTAGTCTGATTTTTGAATAATATAACTTTCTAGATGTTGTTTACTCACAACAAAGATTTGCCACGAAGGTTTGGAAAAAGAAAAATGAAACTTTTTAATATTTAAAATATTTTTTCGATGTTACTTTTACGGCTTTCGGCTTCAGAGTGAAATAATGTTAGAGACGTTGCTCCAAGCTCTGACAAAGAAGTGCCTGGCCTACTTGGATACAGAATATTTTCTATTTTGCTTTAAAAGGCGACTTTGTTTAAAATTTGGTGCTAGAGCCGGAAAAGTATCGAAGATTTCGATGTTTTAGTATAAAATCAGTATTTTAGTATTAAATATATTAAATTTAGTATTAAGTAATCAAAAAAGGCATTAATGAAACGTTTTCATTGGGATTTAAAATGCTAGAACTACTTCACCCTCTGCTGGGACATAAAAATAAGATCTGCACATTTCAGGGTATTTTCGTGCTTTCCCTCACTCGGCAGCTGCGGCCACATATCATTATGTAAGCGCCAGCGAAAAGGATTTGCGATATCAACTGAAAAGTGTTTAGCTCGATGTTGCGAGCACAAAAAAAGTGGTCTCTAAAAAGAGCGATTGGCTGAGGAAGGTCCTTTGAATACCCTAAAAATGTCCAGAAATCTAAAGAAAAACTAAGTAAAATTATATTTATATTTATTTATTTAGTCAGAGACCCTCAAGAAACACAGAACCTTTAAATACCATTAATAGAGTGACCAGCTTAGTGCTTGCATCTTTTAGTATGGCCAAGTTTCATGCGTCAGTGTGCCCATGGCCCTGTCGAGAGGGCATTAAAAAGAATTACGCTGTGCGGAAAAGGGCAAGAAAAACTTGTCGCGCGTAAATCTCTGCGATGGCAACCTCCCACACGACGGCCTCCGTCTAGGCTGGCTGACCAGAGCTCATTATGCGCATTTGTTTCAGGGGTTTTGGGGCATTTCGGGGGCTAACGCCCATATCTTCTTTCACTGCCAGTACTTTTCGCATTTTTTTTTTCCAGCCCCAGCTTCCTTTTCCATTTCCATTTCTATTTCCCCCCCCCCCCTTTTTTTTGTATTCATTTGTAGCTAATAATTTTAATGCTATTCAAAATTATGTTGCGAAAAAAATGTGAAAGCTGGTGGTGGGTATGGGGTGAGTGGCCGATGGAAGCCATGTGAGAGCATTTTTTAGAATTCCTCACACACGAGCTCTGTGCTTATAAATTGCATTTGTATCTAAAAGGACATTAATTTTGGGGGCACTGTGAGAAAAATAGAGAGCAATTTGCTCTATGTAATTTAATATATATTTTATTTATGCAAAAGTTTATTTAATATAAATATTTGTCTTTCTATTTAATATTTGATTATTTATTTTTTGACATTTTAAAACTATTTAATATATTTCTTAAGTAATACCCAATGTACACCTCACATTAATCGTAATGCATTTTCTCCACTGTCTGTCGGTTGGCAAGCAGTACCCGGGGGCTGCACTGCTTGCCGTCTTTTTTCTTACTCTCGCTTCAATATTTTATAATTTAATTTTTTTCCTTCCCCCGCTTTTTTTCTTTGCCTTATTTTCTATATATGTATATATTTTATTTTATTTTTTTCTGGTGGTCACGCACATGACGACCAGCGCTAATCCCTTTGCCTCACACACACACACACATTGCTACATCTTTCATTATGTAAATGCACGCTTTACACATTTTTTACCAGATGCACCGTCGTCCACTTTCGTCCACTTTTTAGCCATTTTTTTCTCTAGTTTTTTATCTGCCAACTTGGGATTTGTTAGCGGGTGGGTTGAGTGTCCATATGAATAAAATATCTATATATGTATATATATAATATGTGTATATGCGAGCATGTAACTGGTCAAGTACATATGTAACTTGCTCTCGACTTTAGTCCTTACTCTGCCCTGCCCCCACTGCTATTTGCCATTTCAACGTGTTTTATCGCGTTTTAAGAGCAGTTTTTTAAAATTAAAAGCACGTCCTAAGTCCACATTTGGTCAACAGCTGCTGCTCCAAGAAGTAGCAGGAAGCCACCCGTTCTCTGTCTGAATTTTTGGAGAATTTAAATAGCAGTCTATGGGCTCGATTGGATGTACTAAAAAGAATATATGTACACAGGCTTTAATATATTATATATATTATGTACTGCTGATTAAATATTAATTATTAATTCGATGAAGAAAGAAGAATTATTTTAGACCAATCGGAAGATGATAAGATTGAAGCCCAAGGAAAGTCCTCAAGGAGAACCCAAATAAATATATAAAGGTGGGATGTCAAAGGAAAATATGTGAAAATAATTAGAAATATATTGAAAATATTACTTTACATTTCAAGCTACGGAAAATCGATATAAATTAATAATCAAAAACTCATTCAGAGTAATAAATAAAATAAAAATATGAGGCCCAGCTTAAGTATATGTTTTGGAAAGTGAGACTGTAAAGCGGTCCCAAAATATAAGACGTTTAGATGTGAGTTTTTGTAAGAAAACTGAATTTATTCGGAGCGATCTCCCCCTTATATAGGAGATTGGATTCTAATTTTACTCTATGACCTACGCAGACCGCACATCTGCTCGTCTTATCTTCTGAGGTCCCACGCAGGGGTTTCAGATTACATCTGCATTTGCATTTGCATTTGCATCTGCATTTGTATATACATATATATAAATACATATATACGTGTTCACGTGTTCAGAGACCAAGCGCTAATGTCTTTTTCCGAAAACTAAAAAGAATAGTCCCGTCTGGGGAACACACAAAAATAAATAAATAAAAATTAATGATGATATAAAAGTGTCTTCCAAGTGAAAAAAAGAATCGACTGACACAGGTTAGTTATTAATCGATTTGATTTGAAAATTAGCTAATTCGATTTGGGGCTCCGATTTCCAGAGGCTTTTTTATTATATTTCATAAAATAAAATTAAATTAAATAAGAGTTGCAGTCCTTGTCGTCGCTGTTTCTCTTTTTTTTTTTTAGCTGCTTGCCACGAAATGCCTTTGCGGCTGGCATAAATCTGCCAGCTAATCATAGAAAAAGAAACAACACACAAACAGGAGTTGGGGAAAATATACTTATCCTGCAAAGGCCATAAAAGTGCGCTAATGTTAACCCGTTGCGTTGGGGCCCCCGCTTGAATTACAACACCGCCGCCCGCCCCCACCCCCACCACACACATGAGGCTATGGCGCTATGCCGTTGGCATGATAATTTAATTACAGCCCTGGGATTGGGTTCTGCGGCAAAAGGCGGCATCAATCTGAAGCTTAGACCCAGCAGTCTTCCACATGACTATATGGCATCTTCGTCTTAACACCTTTTTGGCCAACCTTCGGAGTCGGATAAGACGCCACCGAAATCAGGAAAATCACTCCTGGCGTGGCCGTCATGGGACTTTTTAATAGAACGAAGTTGGGAATGCTCTGCCTTGAAAAATAAATATTTATGTTGAAATTATAGCAAAGGTTCTGTTTTTATCAAAAATAACTTTAATATTTTAGCTTTCGAAATTTGTATAAAGTACAGAGTTTGTTTTTTCAATATATCGATATTTTATCGATGAAATGGTTCAATATAAAGTTTAAAATGTATCTAGGAAGTTCTTTTGGCTTGATCAAGATTTGTTTTATTTAAAATTATAAATAAGGTTCCGTTTCATAGTGTAATTTTTTGATTATATTTAATTTATCGATAGTTTTTTCGATAGGATTATTCAGTATAGAGTTTAATATTTTTCTATTGAAATCTTCTGGCTCTCAAGGTTTAATTACCTATAAAAATTAGTTCATTTATTCAGATTATGGAATCTTTGGCAGGTCTCGGAGCTCTTTTTTAAAAATATTAAATGTATCGATAGGAATTAAAATTAATCTCAAGGTTTAATAATTAAAATTATGGTTAAAGTTCCCTAAAAATGTCCTAAAAATAGTTTGATTCTAACAACTTTCGGGACTTTTAGCAGAACACAGAGTTCTATTTGATTATTTGTTATTTATCGATATTTGTATCGATAGGATAGGGTTACCATTTAGTTTAATGAAACTTTAATATAAAACCTAGAACTTGGTGAGTTATTAATTAAATTGATTGATTGATTAATATTTCCTGTTTACCCTTTAAGAACTTTTCACACGAACCAATCACACCTCAAATAAAGTCCCCATATTATTTTTATATTTTATTTATAATAAATAATATTTAAATGTAGGACTTGAGATTTAAATGGAAGCATGTTCGAGGCCCTAGCTAAGGGGACCCTTCGCTGGTGGGTGCCGCGTTGCTGCGTTGTCAGGGTATAATTATATATTAAATTAAGCCATTTGCATGCGCGTATTTTCGGGCACCGCGCCTCCTTGGCCCCACCGCCACCCCCTCTGAGGCCGGGGCTGTGTTGTAGATTATTAAAAATTATGTCTCACAGTAGGACATGCAATGCCGCGGCAATGGCAACAGCAACAGCAACGGCAGCGGCAACCCTTCCTTCCAGATTTGTATTTTTTTGTACTTTTTTCGTGAGCCACATAGGCCACATTAACGTGCCCGAGATAAGAAGCAGGCAGCAGTTGCAAAAATTATTTCACTCTTCTCTTTCTCTGCCCCCCTTGACATTTATTACTCTTACTTGTTGTTGGGGCCAACGCAAATCCACGCAAAAATTATATTTTGACGTTTGTCAGCGGCTGAGGCGGCGGATTAAGGGGGGGCGGCATAAATACGAGCCGGAGAAGAAGCCTACATGGCAAAAAGATAAAGAACCAGAACAAGAAAGTGCAGAAGAAGAGCTGGAAGGGAGTGTGGGGTTAACCTACACGTAACCCTAACCCTATAACGAACGAAATGCACTTTGGGGGTCTGGGGTCGCGTTGGCTCTGCGTTTGCTCTACAGTCGGATTTTAGGGGGCGTCGATTGTTTCCTATAAGAATAATCGGAAAATAATCGTCAAAAACAAATTAAACGATAAGCGACCCATCGATAACTATCGATAGCTGATATATATTGTCGATGTAATTGTCAAAAAATTGATAAACAAATCTTGAACTCAAATCATAAATATATAAAACATAGTGAAGAAAGTAAAAAAGTAAACGGTTTTGAAATATCGATAAATTTTTGTTCTTACAGGACTTCATCAATTAAATCAAGTTTTGTATTAATATTATTATTAAAATTATAAATAAAATTATTATAATTATTAATTATTTGTTAAATGTCGTTATGAAAGACTGTACTTGACCGTTTTGCTTGCAGTGCATTTCCCCATTTCCATTGCCACATCCACGGCACTCACACATGACGGTGGCAACTCTGGCAGCCCTCTGCCCGGCATTTGTACCTTTGGGAATGCCTCGTCCGAGATTTGTTTAACTAAATTTATATTCTAAATGCCGTCTGTCCTGCGGTTCTCTGGGCCTTTTCCCCGCTTCGCTTTGTTAACGTGTGTGACATAAGCCGCTCGCGCTCTGCTTAGTTTTAAAAACTTATTTTAATGTTGGAATTTAATTCGTTTTTTTTCTCTGTCCTGCCATTGTTGTTGTGCCATTTGTGTGGCGGCGGTGGCCTTTAGCGATTTGAGCCCCTGCCAGATGTCCCAACTCCACTCTTAATACATTTAAATGGCAAAAGCTCAGGCTAGGGTTTCAGGATCTAAGATCTAGTGGTTTTTTGGATCAAGCAAATTTCTATTAATTGAGATTTAGTTTTGTTTTGTATTTAATTTTATAAATAAGTATAAAATATTTAACAGAAAGTGAAAATAAAAGCCTTTGATATCTAACTTGTAATAAATTGTAGGAATCTCATAGAGAAAGGTTCCATTTTTTATTCTTAAAGTAAATAGTTGAGTTTCTCTCATTAAAGTAGCTCCCATAAACTGAAATCTTTTTATCCAAATTAATACGACAAACCCTTTGTCACTTTTTAATATCAAAATATACCAGAGACATTATGCTACTTCATTAAATATTATTTATCTAGTGAGTTTTCTAAGAGAGTTACTGTTGTTGGTTGGTTCATTGCCTTTCCTGTTGATTTATGCATGAAATGTGTTGGTCTCTGCTTTATTTTGATTTCATTACGCTATAGTTTGTTGGATTTTTATAGTTTTGACCTAAACAAATAGGCCAAAATCGCGAACAGCAGCAGAAGCAGTAGGAGTAGGAGCAGCAGCGAATGGAGGTGAATGGAGGTGGTTGAGTGGGTTAGCACGGCATTCGGGTTCATAAATTTCCAGCTATGTTTGCTGTGGATGCGGCTGTAAAATCGCAGCGACGCCCCTTGTTGTTGGGCTATTTGCTAATCGTTGGTGGGTTTTTCTAGGGCACTCTGCACTAGGCGATTTTATGGGGGATATGTATGGGTATTTTTTTCTGGGAAATATTTAACTAAGCCACTTGACTTTAATAGAACATATTTTTGTTGGGCTATTTGCTAATCGTTGGTGTTTTTTTCTAGGGCACTCTGCACTATGCAATTTGGAAATTTTTTGCTGGGAAATATTGAACTAAGCAACTTGACTTAAAAATAACATATTTGATGATTTGAAGTAGCAAAAAAATAACCCCAAAAAAGTGCCAAAAGGTATGCAATATATTTTTACATATATTTTAAAGAAGGTTTTCTAGGGACTTTCATCTGTTACACTTTGAGAAGAACCGAGGGCAACTTCTATATATATTTTGACTTCCTATTTTATTGTAACATTTTCCCAAATCGTATCGTGTGTATGGGGCCCTGAATGGTTCGCTGGCATAAGCTAAGCTTGGCTTTTCTTTGTTCCTCCATTGCTGGTGCGTGTGTTTTTGATTTTTGCAGGTGTTGCCAGGTACAAAGAGAGAGTGAGAGAGAAAGAAAGCGAGTGAGAGGGAGAGAGAGAGAGAGAGCCAGGCGGCAACGACACCTTTGAGTGAAATAAATGATAATGGCCTCAATGATTATGCATCGGCACGTTTCTCATCGCGACAACGCACACACTCACACACATTTACAGGGTGTGTGTGTGGGGGAGGGGGTGGGGGCGAGCTAAAGGATTCAGGATGCCGGGATCCAGGATACTGGCGGACGCCGCTGGTTTACCGTTTGCCCGTTAGCCGCTCTTGGCTTCCTGGCTTCCTGGCTTCCGTTGTTGTTGTATCGATGCACTGGGAATAATATTGAAATAATTCTTAAATGTACAATTAATTAGAAATAAAATCTCTGTAAGCAGCTTTAGAATTCCCAATGTGTTCTATCAATAAGTTGTTGATATTCAAGCTGATACTTTAGCGGAAACTATTGCTCTGCTCTTCTCCGTGTGGGTTTTACGCTTGAAAATTATTAAAAAAATATCTTTAATTTTCTAAGTATACATTTTTAAGCTTAAATATTTTTGGAAATAAAAAAAATTGTATAATTCTAGACTTTTTCGCTCAGTGCTATTGTTGTTCTTATCGCTGCGGCTTCTGTTGTTGCTGTCTTTCGCCGCCATTCGTGCGATTTGCCAAACAAATTACAAATTGGGTTTAACTACTATTTTTTCCTTGTTTTTGTTTGTGTATATTTTGTTTTTTTGTTGTGTTTTTTTCTGTTTTTTTTTGTATTTTTTTTCAGCTGCCTTCGCAATTTGCTTGGTCCACCTTGCTGCGGTTTATTTTTTATTGTTGTTTGATTTTCGCGGTCGCGCGTTTGGCTTTTCATTTCATTTAACACGCCCGCCAATGTTTTTGCGGCGTTGGCTGTGTCAACAAATCGCCCCAGCCACCCCCCTTGACCCCCTTTTTGACCCCAAATGTTAGAAATGCATTAGAGTCCGCAGGTGGCGGCCCTTTTTGGCCAGTAAAATATCAGCGTTGGATAACATTTAACAAAAAAAAAAAGAAAAGGGTTTATCAAAAAAACCGCTTGTTTGTTGATATTATTCGCGACTTTAACTGGTTAAAAAAACAAAAAAACAGAGAGCAGGAAGTCAATTTTAAAATGGGGTAAGAAGCAGGGATGGTCAAGTAACCAACCATTTAAGTAAATATTTACCAAGAATAATGGTTAAAATGGAAAAGGGCAGGGGGGCCACAGGAATTGGTATTGATTTAAAAATTCTTAAAGTATTTATAGAGAATTTTTAAAATTAATTCACATTGCTAGAAATCTTTAAAATGTAAACTTTAAAGGTAGAAATAGAATTTCCTTTTTTGTATTTTTCCTAGTCGTAATATTAGTAAATAACTATATTAAATAAAGCCAACTCCCTTCCATATCAAAGGAATTTATAAAGCTGACAAATACTATAACTATGAATACATAAATTTTATAGTAATTTGCGCATTTAATTAAAATGATGATAAAGGCATGCAGAATATTTCACAAGCTGCCAGACATATGTATATGTGCACATCCAGATGCTGCATATAGGAAGAGAAGAGGAAAAAAATGAAAACGAGGAAATAAATGAGCAAAGAAGGCGGGAGAAGAAATTAAAATAAAAATTGCTCATAGCAAAAATCTTGCGCTGTAATTACATCATTTATGCAGGACGAATATGTCGTTTTGTTCCTTGCTTCAGGACACACACACAAAAAAAAATAAAATAAAAAAAAACCCCAGTGCGTGCACATGTGTGAGTGTTGGTTGGTGGCAGCCGGCAAATGCCTTTCAAATAAATACGAAACGGTCAGCGGAATAATAATCAGCACTCTCTCGAGGAGTCCCAGTGTCGCGCTACACTGAGATATATCTCGGTGACAAGGCGACACGTACTGCCCCGGCAGGGGACGAGGGGGGGAGTATAGGGGAGTAGCGTAGAAAGGATGCCATAAGAACAAAACGGAGAGATCAGCGTTACAGGAAACGGATATGAGTGGGGCACCAGGAAAAAATGTATAAATATGTGAAATGGAGGAGAAATTAAGATAAGAAATTAAGATTAAAAATCTAACTACTTTAAAAAGGGTTTTTAGTTATTAAAAAAATGTCACCACCCTATGTAATCAATATTGCAAGAGAAGAATAATATTTAATATATATTATTTAAAAAATACATTTAAACTAACCCCAAAGCAATCTAAATACAGCTAAGTAATCGTATATATCTATCCCTATATACTTTTAAGAATCTTAAAACCCATTTCGAACTGCTTGCTTGCCTTTCTTCCCTTAGATTCTTCCACTGCTTGCAGTCGGTCTGCCCTCAAACTGCTTGCTTTAGCTTGTGCCAGTGTGCCAGCCGCCCGTTGGGTGGCGCTGCGCGCACTCATTATTAACTACCACGCCCACACCGCCGCCGCCGCCGCCTCTTCGGTCGGCACACATTTAATATGAGAAAATGGTTTCAATTTTTTATACTCTGCCCACTGTGTGCTCCACGCTTTGCTAAACACACAAAAAACGCATAATGTGGTGCCAGCAAGGGGTTAAGGCACGGGCACGGCCATGGGCTAAGGGAAAGATGTCGCTGCGATACTTCCGCCAAAGTGGCACAAACAGTTGCATAAAAAAAATTAATATTATATATCAGCGTTGCGATTGCTGTCCGCTCTTCCCCAACTTTTGTGCTATTTTTTTTCGAAATTTATTTTTTTTATGAAGCAAGATGTACAACCGAAAATAATGTACGAGTATTGTGGAAAAAAATCGCATATATATTTGGTATATATAGCCTTGTCGCATATGAATGTAAAAGAGCACTAATTTTGTAAGGACACGCGCTCCCTTGGACGGACAGCGGAACGGACAACTCACGTAGGAAGCAGGAGCAAGCAGTGCGAGGGATGGGCTGGGAAAGCAGGGGAAGCACGGTGAGAAGTGCAGGGAATTCTATATATTTGGTATCGAAATTGCATTTAAATAATTTATACCACAGTTTTAACCGTTTAAATATCATTAATAAATCTAAAAAATGCAAATAGGTATTTTCTGCTATAATAAAGAAGGTAATATTTCAAAATATTTTTTTTATATTTATCTAACAGTTCAAATATGTAAATATATTTTTAAAATCACAAAATCTAAGCTTCAATTGATTTTTTCGGTGTGCCAGGCGAAGCATGTGGCACATAAGTAGACGACGACTAGGACGATGACATAAAAAACGCCAAGCTAACGAAAAAATAAAATAGAATAAAAATAAAAAAAAAACTATAGAAAAAAGGACACCAGGACACCACTCACACACACAGTTGCGTATGCTAAATGGCCAGCGGCCCTGGGTTTTGGTCATCGTCATCTCTCGGTGGCGTACAAATGACGGCTTCCGCTTGTGCATATTAAGCGTGAAGGATAATAATTTTACACACACCCTCACACACCACACCACACCGCCGCCCACACATAATGTATATTCCTCACATTTTTTCGGTTAACAAAAATGGGTATTAATATTACTTATGGTTAAATATACGCGAGAGCTGTGCGACGTCTGTCTGCGGTCTGCAAAAAAAATATAGAAAACGAAGAAGAAGCGGAAGTGCAGGCACTGAAACCGGAAAGGGCGAGGAAGAGGAAGATAAGTAGAGGAAGACAGAAGGGAGGCAGGAGTGGGAGCAAAACTAAAATAAAATAGAGTATTTTTCATCAGAAGAAGGCAAGCTTTGTGATTTAACTTAATTAAGGCTTTTAAATATTTTGGATTAAATATTTTATGTTCAGTTCCATATTAATAAATATTAATGGTAATAAATTTTACAAGAAATTAATAAAAAGGCCTTAAAAATAAGTCTGGCTATGACTTTTCCACTTGGCCTAATCTTTATCCAATTTATCAACGAAAAACGAATGGTTGTTGCCTGCGGGAAAGGCAACAATTAACCTAAAAATGTCAATTAACCATCAGGGGACAGGAAGGGACAGGACAGAACAGGACTGCAGTACAGTTGCGGCTGGGAGAACTAAGCCACAGTCTTCCTATTGCTGCTGCTGCTGCTGTTTAACCAATTCGAAAATGCTGCAGCTAATCACATACAATTCAATTCGTTTTACAATTTCAACTAATTTCCATTTCAATTAACTTGCTAAAATGTAATTTAGCAGGACCTGGGACCAGGGACCAGGACGAAGCCAGGACGAGCCCAGCCCAGGTGAGCTGCTGGCCAAAATCCGCGTGCAAGCCGGTTCGGAAGGCGTATGACCGACTGAGGAGGACGAGAAGCGAGAGAGACAAGGACGAAAAGGACGTTTGCTGCAGTGCTGACAGACAGTTATGAGCACACAAACACATGCGAGTAAACAGTCGAGGTTAATGTAATAGGGGCAAAGCGAAATATATAAGATAAATATATTTATATAGATTAACAAAGATAAATAAAAGATAAATAAATATTATTCTTAATATAATTATTAAATAGGAAAAAGGAACAGGGTTAAATAAATAACAGAAATGGCTAAGACATAAAATTAAGGATCAATTTTAGTGCCTAAATATATATTTTTACTGTTTCTTTACTTTTTTTTCTTTAAAAAATGCCTCGAAAAAATATTAATGATAGGAAATGTACATTTGTACATGTATATACATTTTTGGCTTATGTTTGGCCTGTATTTGTATTCATTTAATATATAAAATATAACAATTTAATATATTTTTATTTAAAATTTTTTAAATTTATTTATTTTAATTTCAAGCCCTAAAACCTTGACCTCTGCTGTTCTATAGCTGAAGGCAGAAATCTGTGCGGTTGGTATGCGCTCGAAAATTGTAATTGGACTACAACTGTAAAATCAAACAACTGACTCGACGGGCAGACTGAGGGCAGGGCTGAGAGGGAGAGTGAAGGGTGAAGCGGTGACTGGGAGGGGGAGGGCGTAACTGGCCGCTACTTGGCAGGACAGGTGCAGCATTTATCCCAGCCTCCTCCTCGCTCCTCCTCCTGCTGCTGCTTCTGCTCACTGACGAACCTGACAAAGGCATAAGCGAATCATTCACATGGCTGAATTTTCGCCACAGCAGGCCAAGGATATTTGCTGATCGACCGAAGGACTTCCTAGAAAATGCAGAAAAAAAACTTTACCAAATGGAAAATAAGTAGAATTAATAAAGAAAGAAATTTCGAGCAAATTTTTGAAGGAGTTTTGTGATAAATTAAAGAATATTAAAGAATATTATAAATAATTTGAATCAAAGGGACTTAACCCTTTGATTCAAATTATTTATAATATTATTATGGAGTTTTAGATTATTTATTTAATTAAAAGACAAAATTCAAAACACACTTTTTATTGATAAAAGGTATTTTTAGGAGACATATCGACAACGAATTATGTTTAAAATTTATAAAAATGATTTCGTCTAATAAAAAAAAACAAAATATATATTAAATAACAGATTTTAATAGAAGAACTTATTATAAACAAAGTTTGACTTATTTTGCAATTAAACTAAGATATTCTTTCTAATTTTCCAAGGATAACAAACTACAAATTCGGCCAAATAGACATACTCTTCATATAAACACATATTCCCCATGATCTATCCAGGTTTTTTCCTTTATTTCCCCCTCTCTGACGTTTCATTTAATGTAATATTTATTTTCTTGGCTTTCTCTTCAGAGCCTCAGAGTGAACCGGAGAAGCTCCGTGGATCAGCAATCAACAAGGACTGCAAATTGCACGGCACAAGCAGCCAGGATAATGGGGCGGCACTGGCAGGGCAATTTCAATAAATCAACAACATTTTGCAAATAATTCAAAAATTTGTCTTCAACTCATTTGCGAGCACATTAAAATGCACATTTCACAATTACGAAATTTATGAATCCTTTGTGTGAGTGCCGGTGGCGGTGCCGGTCCCTGCCCTGTCCTGTCCTGCTCTTATGTATATTTATGCCAGAAATACAGTAAAAACAAAAAAAAAAAAAAACAAGAAATAAATAAATAAATCCAGCAAAGCTCAGAGGGGAATGGTGGCCAAAAGTTTATTTAAGCGTTAAAATGGGCAACGCCAAGTCTTGCTTGCGCAGGTGAAATTTTACGTGTAATAAATTTTTTGGCTTTGCCAGAATGTTACGGCGACATTGAGGGGGCCGAAAAATGAGGGAAGGATATATTCCCAGACGCCACAGCGGATGCGCCCCTTACCCCCCGCCAAAGTTACGAACGACTAATTTTAATGCAGTTCTACGAGGAAGGAAATAAAGGAGTGGTGACCACGAACAGGGTTGTCAGCTGATCTCAAGGGTTTGTAGATCAAGGTTAAGTCCTCCATAAATCTCCAAAAGATCTTCAATAGTTATCAAATAGATATCCACCAGATTCCCATTAATCTCCAATAGATCTCCACCAAATCTCTAGAAAAATCTCCAAAAGATCTTCAAAAAAATCTCCAAAAAGTCTACAATATATCTCGATTTATAAGTAAAATATCTCCAATGAAGATCCTACTGATTTACAAAAATTTACCAAAAAATCTCCAAAGAACCTCCAAAAGTTCTCCAATAAACAACCAATGAATTTTTAATACATCTTTAATAAATCTTTAATATATCTCCAATAGTTCTCAATAGATTTCAAATAAATGTTCAATAAAACTCCAAAAGATCTTTAAAAAAACATTAAAATCACCTTAAAAAAATATCCAATGGATTTAATTATATATATTTATTCCAATACATCTCCAACGGATCTCCAAAGGATCCCAAATAAATCAAAGAGGTCTCCAATAAATCTTAATGAAATTTTCAATATATCTCAAACAATTTTCTAATTTATCTCAAATTAATCTCCAATAAATCTCCAATAAGTCTTAAATAAATCTTAAAAAACTCCAATAAGTCCCCAATAAATCTCCAATAAATCTCCAATAATTCTCCAATAAATCTCTAATAAGTCTTAAATTAATCTCCAAAAAATCTCCAATAAATCCCCAATAAATCTCCGATAAGTCTCCAACAAATCTACAATAAGTCTCCAATAAATCTCCAATAAGTCTCCAACAAATCTCCAAGAAATCTCCAAGAAATCTCCAATAAATCTCCAAAAAATCTCCAAGAAATCTCCAAGAAATCTCCAATAAATCTCTAATAAGTCTTTAATAAACCTCTAATAAACCTCCAATAAATCTCCAATAAATCTCCAACAATATCCAATAAATCTTGAACAAATCACCAATAAATCTCCAATAAATCTGAAGTAAATCTCCAATAAATTTTTTAATAAATCCATAAATCTTAAATAAATCTCCAATAAATCTCTTAAATATCTCCAATAAATCTTTAAAACATTCCCAATAGATATCCAATAGTTCCCCGATTATTTCTGTTAATTTCATCAAGCTAAGGTCAGGCTCTGCCCAGGCCAGGTACAGTTTCCAACCGGCTTCAGCATTCTTGGGCCTGGGCGGGTGCTTTCCCAAAAGAAATATGAAAAGTCAAAGTTTCCACGGCGCTGGCAGCCGAGGAGAGGCCCAGCCAAGCAATGACAATGTTTCCGCTGCGAATAACTTTTGCCCAAGGATTTATAGTTCGAGAGCGAGTGGGAGCAGGGAGAGCTGGAGAGCTGGAGCTGCCAGGTTGGGGATCCTGAATCCTGAATCCTGGATTCTGGTAGCTGAAACCGAGTTGTCATAGCGACGCGGCACATCCATAGGCCAAAAAGGAAGGGGCTGGAAGGAAGGGATGGATCCAACAGCCAGGACTACGTGTGCCCGCCTCGAAAGCCATTTGTGCTTAATTGCGTGTAGGGCAACTAATGAGCGGAGTTATATACCCAACCAGGAGTCGTAACCGGCGGGCAAGGACACCCGGGGACGTCCTGCGAACTGCGAACTGAGAACTGCGCCTGTTTATAATATTTTTTTTTTTTTACTTTCACCAAAAGGGCGAACTCCTGGCTGGCAAATTTATTTGTAGCGCAGCGAAAAATATTTATATTTTCTTCTTCAAATAAAATGTAACATTAATTTGCGAATGAGCGGCGGGGCAAAGTTTGCGTCGTTTGAATTATGCGTGCCAAAGGGTTTTGCCAGTTAGCCAGTCTGCCGGCCATGGCCAAAAGAAGTCTACAGCGAAGAGCCATTAAGCGCAAATTATATTGGCCGAAAAAGTGCTGTAAATTGCCAGACAAATGACTTGCCAAAGGTGTTAAATATTGATCACGATTAAGGAAGGAAGGACTAAGGAAGGGGCAAATAATTAAGGGTAATTGAAAGGAGAAAAAATAAGTTTTTTTTAATATTCATAAACGAACTATTTTGTTCAGAATTTTATTAAATTTGATCAGTAGCATAGTGCCGAACTAATAAAAGTTCATTTATAAAAAAAAAATAATGCGTTAATGGACAGCGAGAGCGTAAAAAAAACCATAAACGGTCACACTGGTGATTATGTAATATATGGACAGCGCCTTATAGAGTCTATAATATAGACACTAAATGTTTTTTAATGTCTCCCAAAACAGTTTATTCCTCAATTGTATCAATATGATCAATATTAGGATTTTTTACAGCTCAAAAACCCATAACCACAAGTACAGTTGCCATCGGAAACGTCAAGCAACTACTTGACAGCGAGCAGGGCATGACTGTACCCCGAAAATGGCGACGACAGGGCGAAAAACCAAAGCATTATTCAGACAGATCCAGCGGATGTAACACAGAACTTGCGGTCACTGATTCATGTGACCACCCACCCCCCATCCCAAAAAAAAAAAAGAACAGGGGGTCGAGATAGAGATTTTTCGGGCGGCGTTAGCAGCTGGCTGGCCCTGTCCGAGAACCTTCTTACGAATGTAATTTTTATTTACACAATTTTAAGCTAATATTACGTTCGAGCCACGCCCCAGAATATCCGAGCCGGATACGGAATACCAGAAAAAACAGAGGCAAGAGTGGCAAAAAAAAAAAAGAACAAGGGCCACAAACAAAACGAACGAAAGACAAAAAAAAAAAACGGCAGAGAATTTGTCCCAAAAAAGGATTAATGAAATAAAATTATCTCTTTTTCGGCGTAACGTGAGCCACTGCCAAAGAGGGTGAAGTCGCGGGGGGGCTTGTAATGCGCTACCCCCCTCCACCATGTACTCCATTTCTTTCTTATTATAATGCCTATTTTAGTACACAGAGAAAAATATTAATTCTAACGAGTTTTAATTAGATTTTTGACCAAAAGTATGCAGAACTTTTTGTGGAATAGTTTTATGCATAAAAAATAAGGTTTTAGAGCTTTAAATAATGAAAATAAGTATAAGTAAGCATTTAAAAAACACAAACCAAAGACGCAGGAAGCTTTAAAAAATCTCAAATTAATTTTTAAGGCAATTTTTTAAGGTAATACTATGACTGGCACTTGTAAAATATTTTATAGCCTACTTTTAGGCTTTATAATAAATCTTATTAAATCTCCTAAAATATAAAGCATGAAGAAAAACCTACTCTTAACTTTTTTTTTAATATTATTTGACTGAGAAAACCTCTTGTTTTTTTAAATATTTTTAGAGCATACTTTTAGGCCTTATAATACATCTTATTAAATCTCCTAAAATATAAAGTTATTCAAAAAACCTACTCTTGGTTTTTTAAATATTTTTATAGCCTACTTTTGGGCCTTAAAATATATTTGATTAAATCTCCTGAAATATAAAGCAGTAAGAAAAACCTACTCTTGACTTCTTTTTGAATCTTATTTGAGTGAGAAAACCCTACTCTTGATTTTTAAAATATTTTATAGCCTACTTTTAAGCCTTATAATACTTCTTATTAAATCTCCTAAAATATAAAGCATGAAGAAAAACCTACTCTTGATTTTTTTTAAATATTATTTAAGTGACAAAAACCTACTCTTGATTTTTTAAATATTTTTTCCCATGTTTCCACCTCCATTACCCACTTCTTGGTCCTTATCCTTTTCTAACTCTTCTTCCTGCCTTGTGGGTATGTGTGTGTTTGCTTTTTTTTGACGGAATTTTTGCGCGTAGTATTTGCCAGAGGGGGGAAAGGGGCCAGGCCCAAGCCTCATCAAGTGGGAACACGTACAAATCTTTTGTGTACCGAGGCCGCCTTCCCGAACTAAAGTGCGTGTCTCTGCAGATAAATTCGGTAAGCCTTTTTTTTCAGCCTCCATTCCGTACCGGCCTGGTGGTAATTCTCATATTTTAACATTTTTAAATGCATTCAAATTAAGTAGAAAGGCAGAAAGGGTTGCACAAGCAAATGCCGAAGAAAAGGCAGAGGAAGATGGCTAAATTGCATATAAATAACAGGGGAGGGCAGAAAAAAGTCACTTCTATAAAGCCGAGCATTCCATTCCAGATGTTCTCGCCACGGATCGACGTTAATTGGTTGGGTTGGGGATATATACGCGGGATATAGTACCCAGCAGCTGCTATCTAGGCTGCCTTTCAATTACTTGGCTGGAGGAATTTATTCCGTTAAATAATATAGTATTTTGAATATAGATTTGGTATTTAAGTGGTACCATTTCCATTAAATATTAATAAATACTAAAGATAGTATTTTTGACACTTCATTATCGATTAATTTAGAAAATGCAAGTCATATCTAATCGATTATTAATTAACTTGCATCGGTGGATTCCCGCTTAGAGCTCATTAAGTTTCAGCAGTTGACGGAAGAAGTCGTCCTTCGCTCTGTATTTATTTCTTTTTGGTTTATTTTGTTTTTTAATTTTTTGCAAATTCTTTCTCTATTATTTTCCCTGCTTGATAAGGTGGTAGCTTGGCCTTTTGGACTACCTTTTTTTGCTCCAGCAAATGCCACATTTATATCCACAATTATTTTAATTTATTTATTTATTTACTTATATATTTTATATTTTTATACAGTCTTTCGCAACCCACTGTTTTTAAGCCGCAGTTTGAACGGCATTCCATTCGTTCTTATAATTATTTTCAATTGGATCCTGCTTATATAATTTTTTTTATTTTCAATTACAAGTTACAAGTACCTGCTGCTTTCCTTTCTGACATTTTTCACTTGGTTTATTTCTCTTCGAATCCAATTTTAAGCTGTTTTAATTAATAAAATCTTTATGCTTATCCGAAATTCCAATTTTAAACAGCCGCTTCAGCTATTTCCCACCAGCCTCGGCTCCCATTTGATGTCTGAATTCCATTTCGGAATTAATTCAATTATGCACAAATGTCAAGATGAAACTGCGGTTGGATTGAAATTTTCGCTGACACATAATGGGTTAATGGCACGGCGAATTTACCTGGCCCCTCACTCCGGCTCCGCGAAAGTTGATCAAACAAAGGACATAAAGATTTGAAAAACTCGCGCATCATTCCGGGGCAACCAAAATGGTCGCGAGAGTCCTTAAGCCGAGTCCTTGGCTCTGGCGCTGGCGCTGGCTCTGTCTAAATGAAATACATAAATGTCATTCATTCATTCATTTATGCAAAACTTGTAATAATGACAATCGTCTTAGCCAGCGAGACGTTGGAAATTTGGGGATAAAGAAGCAAAGATGTGGCTCCACAGAACGCTGCCTTGCCACCCAGGCTTCCTCTACCCTTTGCTGACAAGGACCAAAAATCCAGTCAAAAGTAAAGAAGCAACAAAAAAAAAATAAGATCTTTTAAACAAGGAGCAAGGACCGAAGGCTGGAATACCCTTTGACAGCGAATTATATTCCCGGGATCTAGGTTTTTGCTGGAATATAAAAATATATAAAGCTTTTTCTGTTTCCTCAGTATCTGTTTATTTTTTTATGTCATCCAAATTTTATCTCTTGTTCCCTATGATTAAATCAAGAGGATTTATACAGATAAACCACAAATAAAAAATATATTAATAAACTACATAAATAATAATTTTATATAATTCCAGCTTCCGATTGATATATATTCTTTATAAATTATAACACTTTCTGGAAAGGGTAAACAAATCAAAAGCAAAATGAAAATGAAAATTTTCTGTTGACACCGAAAGATTTTCATGGCGAATAATGGCTGTCAAAAATTTTGTGTGTACGCTCGCTAAAAATGGTTCAAGCCAAGGTGCGACGATGGCTTCTTCACTCTTCTTGCCTGGATTTTTGCTTTCTTTTTTTTTTGTTGCTATTTCTGTTGTTGTTGTGCGGTAATAAAATTCTTAATGTGCCATTAAATCCTTCCACTGGCAACGTCATCAGCGCGTCATGACTTTTGTCGTCGCCAAAAAACCAAGGAGGTAGTAACTGTGCCGGTGCCTGTGCCTGTGCCTGTGTCCTGTTCCTTGTGCTGGGTCCTGGCTGGAACTGACTGAAGTTGTCTTGGAATTCCGCCAGGCGAATGGGGAGAATCTAACGAAAATCTTCGCTACGAAATGGCACGTAAATAAATTGCAAAGATTTGTCGTTTCCCTCTCTCTGTTCTTTCGGCAAAATGGTTATGGGGAAATTTTGGATAAAGGGTATAGGGTGAGGTGTGAGGTGGGGGGACGATTTCCACCTGCCTTCTGCCTGTGCGGTTTGTGCCTGGAACTGCAGAAAAGGACAACAAATGAGTTAACATTTTTGGTGGATAACAATTTTCATCATGCCCGCGCGCTCTCCCTGGTCGACGACTGTCATTATGATTATTGTCATTTTGGTTGAGGTGATTCAATGCATTTAGATTGCATAATTAAGTTATATATATATATCTAAGGATATATCCAACCCGGAGAAAGTCCTCTTTCAAAGTAATTGTTGGTCAAAGATCTATGGATTAAGAGTTAGGGTGGTACTGGTCTTAGGGCTGCTAATGTAATTATTTAAAAGGTTTTTTTAATGACCAGAAATTGTAAGGAATTTCAATTCAAACAAATAATGATTAATCGATAACTTAAGTCTAGGTCTGTACAATCGATTCAGCGGAAAAGTATCGCTGTTAGTGATGAATGTGTTTATAAGATTAAGATGAAACTTAAAGTTAATAACCAAAAATATGGCAAATTTGTTCAGGGATTTTTAAAACATTTTTACAGAACAAAAAGTAATTATCGATTTTATATTTTACAAATGTATCGATTTTCGTATCAACTAAATATCGACACTATATCGATAAATGCACTTTGAAGCCTGGATTATATGGACTTCAGCTTCTATAAACTTAGCTTAGAAAATTTGTTTTTCATTAATTATTTCTGATACTTAGGACTCCTCTTTGCAAAATAGTTTTTTTTAATTACCAATCGATACCTATTTGCGATAGTTTCCCCCTGTGTAGATCTGCACACTTAAACCCCCATTTGGAGCCCTGGGACCTGGGACCTCTCACCTCAACCTCTTTTCCTGGGCAAGAATTTCGATTGTTAGGACGACGACGAGTGTTTAATATTTCCCACAACAAAAGCGGCGCTTGGATGGCCACTTGTCGATATTTAACATAATTGTGCCATTGTGTTTCAGTGGAAAAAAAAAGAAATAAGAAGTAAAAAAGGGCACATACATGGACGAAATCAAAAAGAGTTCAAGTGTCAACGTTTAAGCTCGAAAGTACCGGCTCAGGCAGTTAATGGTCGGCCGTAGGGGTTTTTATTTCGTTCTCTGGATTTTTACCAGGCGGATGTGCTGCCAGAAAATTGCAATTCCTTCAAGACCGGCTCCCTATAATTACGCACACAAGCAGGTCTACATACATACATATATAAATATGTTCGGGTGCATTCAAATTATTGCCTGGCTTTGTTTGAAGGAATTAAAGGTCCTGTGAAGAAGTCAGAGCAGGTCTTAAAGATTAACATTAATGCTAGAGCTTGAATAAATAAATAAATATTTTATAAATAAGGTAAAAGTGTTTTTTTAGTTTATTATTAGATGTTAGGTAAGGTTGGACCTGCTTTGACTTTTATAGTTGCTTGTTTTTATTTTTCTTTTATTAATTTAAATATTTATTTGGTATAGTTTCGTTAAAATTTATTTTCTCATATTTATTTAAACATAAAATCTTTAAAAAAGTGAGTTTTAGCTTACCAAAGAATTAATTGAAGCGTAAACTAAGGTTTAATGGTATCGACACTTTATTAATAAATATTTCAGGTAAATATAAATATTATTTTAAATATTTAAATAATAAATATAAATATAAATATTATATTTTATGTATTATTATATAATTTTCTATAATTTATTTCTCCAAGCATAGCAACCTTTGCCTTTTCCTTAAGGGTCAGACTTTACCTGGCTCTGTTGAAGCTGGCTTTGATTTTAGTTTTACTTTGCCTTTTGAGCCCTTCGTTAGTGCTCTGGATCACTAGCATTCCACATTGGAAATTTCTACCGTTAACACCAGAGACAAAATTTTCTAGTTAAAACCTGAAAATAAAATTCCAAATTGATCAAGCCTATATGGTGACAGAAAAGCAGCCGATTTTATAGAGCAAACAATAGAAATATTCTTAAGGTAAGGGATTATAATGAGTTTCTCAAACCTTTTTGGATACATTTGTTGCAATTCTTCCTTCAATATTTTATTTTTATATTTTTTTTAAATTATTTTTGAACAGCAATCATGCAGCGTTCCTCTCCTTTGATGGTCAAGCACCAGGTGCGTGGACACCTGCGCGGCCTGGTCGGCAACTGGCGCGACTTCCGACGCTCCCTAGCCGCCAGTTCGTGGGGTAATCCCCACCAGGGCGGCGGAGCATCACGAGGTGGTTCCAGTGCTGGCAAATCGGGAGGAGGATCTGACCAATCCGAGTCCCCAGCCAAGGGGGCGGCGGCGAAGAGCGGACCACGGGCCAGCGCCACGTCCAAGGTGATGAGCGATGCCAGCTACTATGTGCGTGGCGCCAATGCCGGCGCCCTCGAGCGTCGCATCAATCGCGAGGACAACATGTGGCATGATCGCGGCCACATAGATACCAAGTGGCTGAATCCCCGCGATCCGCTCGCCTATCGCCCCAACTTCCGCCAGACGGAGCCCACCATGCTTAGGAAGCAGTTCATGCGCAGTCCGGACGAGGTGTCGCGCGAGGTGCTCGGCCGCGACTGGGAGGAGGCGGTCAAGGCCTATCGCCGCACAGCTATGGGCGTTGTGCTCGACGGATCCCGCAAATCTGGCTGGGAGCAAGACAGCACACAGAAGCCGAAGAAGCAGCAGCAGCACACGCAGCAACACTCACAGCAACAGCAACAGCAACAACAGCAGCAACAGCAACAGCCACAATATCAACACTGGGGCTTGAAGCCACCGCAGGATCAGTCGTAATAGCGCCCACAAATTGAATTCAGACAGGACTTTGCTCAATCAATCCGACTGCGTCGATTCCCATACTGGAAACATATACAGATACAGACTTATATCCCCTTATATTCAGATCCAAATCAGAAGTGATCCAGTAATTGCTCTCAATTCGTTCAGATATTTTAAAGGTGCTAATTAATGTCATTGCGAAAGACTTGAATAAATTCTAAAATTATAAAAATATTAATAGAAGTCCTTACCAGCCTTTGTACAATTTTAGAAACTAATTTTTAAATCATTTCCTCAACAATTTCTTCAACAATTTCATTCACAATCTATTTAGCAATTTAACAATTTGTTAAACAATTTCCTTGAACAATTTTTTCTTAAATTTTTTCTTCAACAATTTCTTCAACAATTTCTTCAACAATTCCTCAACAATATCTTCAACAATTTCTTCAACAATTTCTTCAACAATTTCTTAAACAATTTCTTAAACAATTTCTTCAACAATTTATTTAACAATTTCTTCAACAATTTCTTTAACAATTTCTTCAACAGAAACAGAGTTACTTTCTCAAAGGAAAAATCAAATAAAATTAAATTTTAATATAATTGCAGTGATAATCCAATCTCTTAGCTGTCCAGCACAGGGACATACATTATCGATAGCGCGGAGGCGGCGCTGAGCAAGAATCCTTCTGGCTTCTGGCTAGGATGATGCTGGAAAACACCTTCGCTACGCCCATTAATTTTTAGTGCCTTTTGGGTTTTCAATTTTCCAGCGGCGCCGCGGAAAAGCCACGTGGACCGATGTGCTGCGGATGCCATTTAACGCTGCATAGGAAATCAAAAGGTCAGGGGCATGAGGCATGAGGCAAAGGGTGGTGGTGGGTTCTTCGTTATCACCTTGTGATATATGCCAAGGAGCGGAGCGGAGTGGGTGTGTGTGTGTGTCTTGTGCCACCCAAACACCTACTACCTACAACCAGTAAAAGTAAGGACCACTGAACCACCGAAAATGGTCCGAACCAGCAGCAGTAACCCTTTATCGAGTCGGAGTCGGTGGGGTAGTGTTGATTTAGGGTTGCAAACAGAAATTATGATAATGCCTGTGAAAACAACGGGAACGGGAGATAGAGTCCCCGAAAGCAAAGGAAAATATATTAAATGTTATTGAGAGGAACTAATTTTCATTAAAAGGATTAAAAAGCATTTGGCGAAAAGGAGTCTGCGATGATGATGGGCTTGAGGATGGGCCAGGATGGGGACTTTGAGAACTGGCAACCGCGACGTCGTCGTCGCTGGTTATGAATTAACATAAAAATCATAAAAATATGACACTATGGCAAGACGGCTACCTACCACCGCCAAAAACAGCAGCAGCATGGCCATCAGCAATATCATTATTCGCAAGGGCGGAGCCAAGAGGGTTTTGTGAAGGAAAGGGGGTTTCTGTGGGTCTTAGAATGTCATAGTGTGGGTTCAATAATTTTCTGACACTTTTTCAACAGCATCTTCATGCTTTTAAAACATCCTTTCTTAAAGTATTTTTACAACAACTTCTCCAACACTTTCTACAATACTTTCTACAATACTTTCTACAACCCTTTCCTTAACACTTTATTCAACACATTTTTTTTAACAATTTCTTCATCACTTTTCTCAACAATTCTCCAACACTTTCTTTAATCATTTTGTAATGCAATCCTTCGGCAATAATTTCTACATTTTATTTTATCTAATTTGTTGTTGAAGTTCTTTTTAAATTTTTGTTTCACACTTTCTTAAACAATTTCTTAATCAATTTCCTCAATAATTTGAAATATTTCTTTAACAATTTCTTCAACAATCTTCAACAAGTTCTTTAAGAATTTCTTCAACAATTTCTTCAACAATTTCTTCAACCATTTCTTTAAGAATTTCTTCAACAATTTCTTCAACAATTTCTTTAACAATTTCTGCAACAATTTCTTCAACAATTTCTTTAACAATTTCTTTAACAACTTCTTCAACAATTTCTTCAACAATTTTCTCAACAATTTCCTCAACAATATCTTTAACAATTTCTTCAACAATTTCTTCAACAATTTCTTCAATTATTATATTGCGACTACTTTTTGGCTAATTTTTAACAATTTCTTGACCTTTTTAAAGCCCCCTTTATACCTCCTGATCAAAGAGCCCCCTTTTGTTTGTAAGCCACTGACCACCATTGTCATCATCACGAACGCATGATGCTCATTAGGCAAGGGGCTGCGAAAGGGGCAAAAGAATGGCGGGAGGGCGGAAGGAGTTCAGGGGAAAGTCCAGGGGCAAGCAGGGAAAACCAGGAGGAGGTGGCATTGACGGCAATGCGCGACAATCAACACGAGGCGCGAGTGGCAGTGGCATGGGCTCGGCTCCAAGGGAAGTCCGGAGGCTGGGGAGGATTAGTAATGGCCGTGGCTGTGGGTTTTGGGCCAAAGGTGGGCCAGCAGCTCGGCGGGCTTGGCATCATTTTGATGATACCAAATGCTGATGACGACGATACCACCACCCAAACCCAATGCCGATCCCAATCCCATCGCTGGAGTGAGGTGAGCCGTTGTTTGCTTTTTTGTGGGCGTCGGGCGTCGGGCGTCGGGCGTTGGGCGCTGGGCGTCGCTGCTGCCACTTAGTAACTCACCCGCAGTTTATTATTTTCAAAATATTTAAATTTTTTGGTAATAAGCGAAAAATGGTTTTAATATAACCGAATGGGCGTACCGAAGCGGACGTGCCTGATGACGACGACGACGACGATGGCGATGGCGATGGCGCGGTAGAGGTAATCCACCTGGCGGATCTCAGGACGAGGGAGACATTACGGGGGATGATTGGTTTACTTTGCACGGACGGATTATCCGGTTCATAAAGTAGAACCATAAAGAAGCAAGTATTAAGTAGCATTAGTATTAAAAAAATATTTTTAAAAATATATAAATATTTTTTATATTTAATTAAATGTTACAAACTCCAATGGAATATCAATGGGAATTTAATTTATGTAAAAAAGACTTCAATTTTTAAATTCCCTTTAAGCTTAGAATATTATATTATTAAGAAGTTTAATATTCTAATTGAAGTTCATCAAATCTTTATGGCAATAAATATTTATAAAGCAAAAAAAAACAAATATCTACCGGCTAAAAATTTTTCAACCATTTCTCCAACACTTTCTTCTTACAACACTTTCTTCCACTCTTTTTACAAATATTTCTTTTTATATATATTCCTTTTAAAAATCTTTAACAATTTTTTAAATAAATTCTTTAATATTTACTTTAACAATTTCTTTAAAAATTCCCTCAACAGTTGTGTCAACAATTTTTCTACAATTGGTTCAGTAATTATTCCAACAACTTCTTCAACAAATTTCTCAACAATTTTTTCAATAGGATATTCAACAATTTATTCAACAATTTCTACATAAATTTGAAATGCTGGCTTAATTTTCTTAAAATTAGTAAAGTTTCGAGCATTTGTGGAAATGTATATATTTGGAATAAATATTTCCCGTTAAATTATCTTTACATATTAGAGGCCCGATTACTTTATATTAAATTTTATTGTATTTAATTTTCCTAAAATTATTCGCTGGCATTTTCGAAACAAGACTCGCCTTGAATTTGCATTCAAACAGGGACTGCAAACTGGAAACTGAGGAAGAACTGGAACTAGGACTGGGACTGGGAATGGGAGTGGATGCTATAGACACTCCGAATTAGCTATGCGAATGAAGCAGCCATAAAGAAGTTCATTAGATGCCGAAGAACAGCGGAGGAGGACCGAACCGACGTCCATGTCTGGATGGTTCGATAGACAAAGAGAAGACAAGGCATCTCCGGGTATATTTTGTTTCATGCATTATAATCATTATCATTATTAGCATTATTGTCAGCCAGGACTCGCCAGGACTCGCCAGCCAGCTCGCTGAATTATGCAATGCAGTCCTGGCCCTGAGAATGGCTTTCAGAATGGCACCGATGGAATGGTGAATGGTGACCCAAACCCAACCAACACAACTCGTTCATTTCGTTTTCGTTGTCAAATGCAAAAATCGCGGGCAGCTTCCTTTTCCTTTTTCCTCTCCGTCGTCGTCGTCTCGCTGCAAAATTTCCAAAAATTCTATTATTATTAATAGAGGCGAGAGAGGCGGAGGCGGCGAGTGTCCCGGCGACCATGACGACTGCCTTGGTCCTTGTATTTGGCTCTGCGTCCTCCTCGTCCTGCATCCTTGGCTCTGGTATGCGTTTGTCTTTTCGCAAAGGGACCCAAGCAGAAAGCCGACTACAATAACCCCGAAAAATGCACACAGTTTGCATTATAATGCGAAATTTTCGATTGCTCATTTGTGGCATTTACTTTTTACTATAAAAGTTTTATAGCCCAGCGCGAGCGCGAGTCAGTCGAGAAAGGCGTCACGGCACTGGGAAAAAAACTAAGGGTGTATATAAAAAATTAATAAAATATTCATGTTCCATTAAAAAATATAATAAATAAATGTAAAAATATATTTATATAAATTAAAGCGCGCCACTAAGCCAAAATAACATAGAGACAAGAAGCAGTCTTGGCCCAACAGCTGTTTTAGGAGGGAGCCAGAGTAAACACTTCCTCATCAGTATCAGAGTGAGTAAAAATATATTTGTTGTATTAATTATTAACATATAAATATATAATTTTAAATATATAAATTTTGTTACTCACCTAAAACCATTTATTACTTTGTTTTAATTTCTTGGAGCTCAAAAAAAATCTTTCAAGCCATTTAAAAATATTAAAAAAGTTTAATGCAGGGTTTTCTCTTTGTTAATATTTTTGTTATATCCTAAAGATATTTTTTAATATTTCTTTCAGTGCATATAACATTAAATATATAATACTAAGTATACAATCCAATGTTTCTCAATTAAAACCATTAATAACTTTGTTTTAATTTCTTGGAGCTCAAAAAAAGGTTTTTCAAGCCCTTAAAAAATATAAAAAAATTAAATCCAGAGTATTCTCTTTGTTTATACTTATAAAATATTTTTTAAATATTTTCTTCAGTGCAGCAGCGGCAACGACAACACGAAGCGACGACAGCAGCAACAAAATTTTACACAATGTCATCAACGGTGGCTGACAATGTTGGGCGGGACGTTTTTCGAAAGGATGAAGGACGAAGGCGGCGGCGACAGGAGGAAGGACACTGAAGACACTCTGACAATTGTGAGCAATTTTTGGGCACTAAACTTAAAGGATTACTTTTGGCTAATTTCGCACTGGTTTTTGCCAATGCCAGAAGGGGGACAGAGAGCTTCTTCCCTTGTTTAGGCCGAATCTTTGATGTCGCTGCTGCGATTCTTTGTCTCGCAGAAATAGAAAATGGAAAATGGCCATGGGGGGTTGGCTTTTCCGAAAAATTCCACCAAAAATGCAGGTAAAGAACTGTCCGGAAACTATGGACCATGTTTCTTTGTCACCATTTGAAATCGTTTGGTATTAAATAGAAATTATGGGGTTTTTAAAAAGTTGATAAGGAAAACTCATTGGTTCTTTATTAAGTTAAATTTCAATAAAAATTAAAGCCTTACTTAATTAATTTTAAGAAAATAGAAATATTAAATATTGATTGATTTTCAAAAAGAGTATATTAAATATATACCTTTACTAGATAAATATTTTTTTTGCAAAAGAAACTCTTATGGCTTGTTTTATTTTTTTTCGGAAAAATGGAAATTACTCTGTCTGGGCAAAAACTTTTTACTCGAACTTGAGGAGCTGCGGGAAAACAGCTGTGGAAAACCCCCTGGAAAAATAGCATCTTTGGTGTCTGTTCATAAGCCATAAAAATGCCAAAAACTCATTGACTTATGAGGCATTAGCTGGGCTGTTGGGCTGAAAAATAAATTGGCAGAAGGCACAAATTCAAATTGGACTCCCCGAAAATATATACACAGCCAGATATACATTACCTAATACTCCCTATATAGTATATGCGAGAGAGTACATCTATCTATAAGTATATATATATATAAATTAGCATTTTTGGACGGTCCGACCGACGGTCGCCTTGGAATGGTTTATTAATGGCAAATTAAAAGCAATAAAAAACAGATGTGCTTAACGTGGCACATTCCAAAAAGTGGAGCTACTCCAGAGGTCCGAGGGGTAGGGGAGGCTTCCTTTGGGGGGTGGGGGGTTTTGGCTTTTTTTTTTTTTTTTTTGACTGGCTGGCGCGCACCTTTTGGCAAGTTCGGCGACTTTGTTGTTGTCGTTATGAAAATTACTTTGCTCTTTGCTGCTGCTGTGGCGGCATTTATGGAAAATGGCGGGCGGAGAGTGGGGATTCCCCTTTACCAACACACACAGACTTGTGTGTGTGTGTGTGCGAAAAGAAAGTTTTGCATTTGAAATTCAGGTTCTGTTGGCGCTGTAGCCGCCTTTCGCCTCTTGCCTTATGCAGTTTATCATTTTTGCAAGGCCCCCCCCTTCGGAGTCCCCATTATCCCCCCCCCCCTGTTCCCTTATCCATTCAGGTGGGTAATTTTAATTTTAAGCTTGAGTAATGACAATATTTACTTCCACTTTCGCGTTATAGTCAAGCGGTACACGCTTTAATGGCATTTTGATTTGAGATTTTCCACTTTGGCCCCATCCCCAGTCCCCCAGTTCTGGGTCCTTTAGCCATAGTTGGCTCCAGCTGTCGTCCTGCCTTCCTGTTCCCTTTTTTTTCTTCCTATTTTGCATGTGGAAAAAACTCTGAAAATATTAAGAATTTAGCAAGGAGCTGCTTCTTGTCGAAGTTATTTTTAGGGGAATATATTATTTATTAAGCTTGGGAAATTATTGTTTCTTATTTATTTTAATATTTTAAGGATTTCAATATTTTAAGGATACTTTGTTCTCTTTTTACAATTAATATTTAGTTCCTTTAATTCTTTCCTTTTTGTTTTATAAATATATTTATTATTTTTATATATTTTACTTAGGTTTTCGTTTTGTTTAAAAGCTTAAATTATATTTTAATAACACTAAAACCTTTTAGGGGAATGTATTATTTATTAAGCTTCAGAAATGATTGTTTCTTATTTATTATAAAAATTATAAAATATGTAGTTTATAAAATATATTTCAGGACAATAGAGATACTTTGTTTTCTTTTTAAAACTAATATTTAGTTTCTTAAATTCTTTCCTTTTTGTTTTATAAATATAATTATTATTTTGATATTATTGATAGTACTTAGGTCGTTTTGTTTAAAAGCTTAAATTATAATTTAATAATACTAGAGCCTTTTTAGGGTAATATATTATTTATTAAGCTTCAGAAATGATTGTTTCTTATTTATTATAATTATTATACAAGATGTTTAATAGCTTAAATTGTTATTTAATAATACTAAAAATTAAAATGCTCTTTGTATGGTTCTTTATTTATTAAATATATTTTTTATAGACTTTTCTATAATGTTATAAATACATTTTATGACAAAGAATGAGATATACATATATACATTATCATATATGATATATCCCCTACCATAATTTTTGGAAAACTCCAAAGTTGCTTGGCTAACTTTTCGCCGTCTTAAACAATAAGATGCATCCGTTTATGGAACTTGCGATAGGGGATTTCGGAACATAAACAAGGCTGCCCTACCCATTAGCCCTTTCTTTTTTTCTTTGCCCAAGTATGAGCACAAGTACTCGCTGCCAAGATCAACAGAAAGTCATAAAAAATATAGATACGAGTTTAAGAATGTGTACACCCACCCACAGACACACACCCCCCTAGCACACACATATTCAGTCCTGACAGGACACTCGAGAAACGTCGACATTGTCTATAGAAATTTTTGTGTCTAACAGAAATATGAGAAAAATTTTCTGCGCTTGTTAACAATGCAAACACACACAGATACTCATAGATTCGCATAAATGTATATACAGATGAGGTCAAGATAATGGGAACAGGACATTTTATATATAAGAAGAATATTTAGAGATTATTTAGTTAATAATGATATAGTTTGTCATTATGATTAAGAACTTTTTCTTACATTTGCTATAATTACTTCTTTAGATATTAAATTTAATACAATTATATATTTCATTTAAATTCTTTTATTTCTTCTATATATTAAACAATATCAATTTATTTTAATTACAAACAAAAGAAAGGAAATATTATGTTGACTAACTTAAAGCAAAGTAAGGTCATAAAAGAGTTTTAAACCTAAGATCTTATAACTGTAAAACTATCTAGATACCGTTTACTTATAAAACCATAGAAAATAATTTTTAAACTGACTGTAGCTATTATTTTGACTGCAACTGTATTTATACATATGAGAATAACCTTGCCCCCACAACAATTACACAGATAGGTTAAAGGGGGATGGGGAGGGAATATATGTATGGAAATAGGGGGGTGTGAGGGGTATAGGGATGCGGAAAAGTTCAAGGCAAGTAAAAAACAAAAGGCATTGGCGGCCAACCCCTTTTTTGTGAGAAGATCCAACTCCTACTTCGTTTTATGTCAGGTTGTATACCTTTTAATTGTGAGGTATAATGATGAGAAGTAAATAATATAATACAAATCAAAGGCAAATATACTATATATACTATCAATAGCGTAATTTCGTCAATATAACTAAAAAATAACTGCATAATTTGTAGAGTTGCAGAATATACCAAAAAGTACTATGAATTGAATGACTTGAAGCTACCTATATACTATTTATTAACAAAGCAGCCAATATATTTTTTAAACAGCATAAATACTTAACTAAATTTTCCCGTAAAACTTTCATTAAATCTTGAATAAAATTCATACCTATATATTATTTTTTAACATAGCAGCTAATATATTTTTTAAACAGCATAAATACTTAACTAATTTTTCCTGTAAACCTTTCTTTAAATCTTAAATAAACATTTGTTGAAATAAATATAATTTAAATATATTTTATCACAAGGTATTCCCCCAGTCGATCCCCTTAACTACCGACTTCCTTCTTGTTTCGAGTCGTATCTTAGTCAAGTTCTTGTCTAGTTAAAGGGGGACTGGAGTCTAAGATAGAACACAATGGGCGGGGCAAAAAGGGGGTTGTCTTCGTCTAAAGTTTCGCTGTTTCGTCTAAAATGTGAGAGGAGCACTAATCTCGTTTATGTTGCGTAAAATGCATGTAATTCGTGTAAACAAAACGCTTCACGTAGGCTGCTCCTTTTTCTTTTCTTTTTTTTTGTATTTTTTCGGTGGGCGGTGGGGCGTGGCATTTGCTGATGCATAGATACAGCTTTGATAATTGTGTGACATATATGTGAAATGAATGGAAAGAGTTTTCCGTGCTCTTGGATAAGTTGAAAGTCAGTTTCGGTTGGTTTGGTCCGGCAGTGTCCTGGCAGCTAGGGGAATACTCTACAAAAAGGATTTAATATTTAATTTATTAAGTTATATAATTTATTAGTTATCGATAAATCCTACAAACACACTATATTTAAAGTATCAAAGATTGTTATCATATAAATTGAAAATCAAATATAAGCTGGAGAAATAGGATTCCAGTCCTAAATAGGTTAATTTTTGCATTATCGATAAATGCGATACATATGTAATTTATTAAATATCGAAATTTGTTATCGAACATTTTTTCTTTAGCGAAATTGATATTTTTAGGCTCTTCCCTAAGCTTGGAAATATTTAAAAAAACCTGCTTTATTTATTTTCTTTTCCAAAAATCCATAAAAAGGACTTCCCCTTCGAATCTAGTAAGGGCATTGAATCCCCGCCCTATCCCGTTCAATGTGTTATGGGTGAGAACATCAATGGGCAGGCAAAAAATTATGAAGCTCATCAAAATGTGCGCTGAATTGTAAAATTGCCCTTTGCAAGGATGAGTGTGACGTGGCAGGCAGCAAGTTATGTGTACTTCTTATCTGAGGCAATTAAAACATTTCTTTCTTCTCTCTCGGCTTTCTCTGCTTTCTCTGCGTATTCCCCGTCTTTTTGTTCCCGACTTCCGTTGGCAGCAACAAAGAGACATGTGTGAGATTCTCGAGAGAAGAGCCAGAGGAAGGGGTTAAGGATGGGGCTGGCAGGCTGTAAAACTTTTGCCTTTTGTGTTGATGTGTTTATTTATGCCAACTCCTTCGCCTTTGCTCATGATTTTCACTGATTCGCAGAAACATTTCACACGGCCAGCTTTCATTTTTGTATTCATTCCTTTGTTGGCAACGTTTTTACGATATTTTACATCTTTATTGGTGTCTCAAAGGGGACTTTGGTTGGAGTAAAAGGAAATTATGTGCCTTTAGGTTTGAAAATAATAAAGTAATGTGGATTTTTCTATTATTTTCCGATTTGAGTGTGTCAGTGTCATATCCCCATCAGTGGAAAACTTATTTTTTTAATATTTAAAATCGATTTAATATAAAAAAGATTAATTAAATTTAATTTATTTGCTTTTTGTGACCCCCTTAAGGTCCTGACAAGCCTTTAAGAATGAAATCAGGCTAGCTATCAATAGTGTCATACCCCAATAAGTGAAAATTCTTTTAAAAAATCCTTGCAACTAAAGCCGATTTAGGGAATTTAATTTTTGTCAAAAGACTCACCCATGCCATTAGCATTTTTCGACCATTTTAAGGTCCTGACAAGCCATAAATCTGGCGTTTAATCAAATGGCCCGGACCAAAGTCGGCTGATTGATTGAAATGTCACACTAAATCGCTTGAGAGAAAAAAAACGAGAAAAGAAAAAAATGAAAAGGAAAAGGAAAACGCATCAGAAATGCCAAATGAAACATAAATGTCACAAGGGGGAAGTGCGGGCTCAACCGCAACCCGTAAAAGCTGAGCAAAAAAGAAGAAAAAAGTCCAACCCTGCTCGTGTGCGTTTGTTTTGTATTTGATAAGCATGAAATAACGCTCAAAAAAAGCACAAAATTGTTTTAGAAAAAAAAAAGAAGAGAGCGGACCAACTGATGGACTGATGCCTTCGCCCAAAAACAGAGAATCCTTAAAAAATAGTGCTACTTAAAAGTGAAAAGTGAAACAGAAACGGAACCAGAACCGGAGAAATGAAAAGTGGCTGCTGCTGCCGCCGCTGCTGCTGCTGCTGGGTGGAAAAATCCAATGGAAAATGGAAAATGGGCATGTGGGGTGGCACTGGCCAGCAAATGTTTTATCGTTTATACTTTTTATTTCTGCGTTTGTTAAGTTGGAAAAATGAGCGTCGATTAATTTAATAGAGACAAAAAGCCTTCGCACACAAACGAGCCTCGAGTTCCCAGCCGTAAGCGACTCCGTGGTGGGAGCTAAAAATATTCGTAAAAAAAGCACAAAAAAAAAGATATACTTGGCCTAGTGTCAGTACACCTAGAAACCTCACTAAGAAAGACATAATAAAACTCTCTAAAAATTAAATAATTGCAGGAAATGTACTTTTTAAAATTATAATAATAATGGTCTAGGCAAGAACCCATTTTATTTTATTTTTTTAACTTTTATTTGCACAAGAAAATCCTTTTTTTTGTAAAATTCTCCTTCACTTAATGCCCTCAACTTTTAATCAAAATGTATGCAAGATAAGCCGTGAAACAGATTTATGTTATACGTATATGAATCCCCGAATCCGATTTCCCGGGCTTCCATCCATAACGAGCGGAGGGAAAAGCATTGTAGTGACTTGGAGATTACCCAGCTGACCGCTTGAGTGGCGAAAGCTCCCAGCAGATTTCCCCGCCAGCGCCGGCGGGGCAACTTTTCATATCAAACAACAACGATAATACAAAATAACAGACATTTGTCCAAACGTTTAGCCATTTATTAGGGCGGGTGTCCGAATTTAACTCCCCCATCCCCAAGCCATCAGAGTGGCAAGAAAAAATACGAATGGAAGCAGCACAACTAGGGATGTCTATCGGCAAAATGTGTCGAAAAAATCGTATATCGATAATATCGATCTATAAAACTTAAATTATTTCTGTTTCAAAGATATAAACCAATAATATTATAACTCAAGGATCTATAAATACTACAGATATCAGTTAGAGAGTTTATTATTTCGATTTATTATTTTATATCATATTAAAATCTTCAAAATATCGATTTACCTATAAAAAAATATCGATAATATAGATCTTTAAAATTCAAACTATGTCAGCTTCAAAGTATGAACCAATTTTATGGTAATTCAAGGCTCTATAAATACTACAAATATCAGTTAGAAAGTTTATTGTTTCGATTTACCAAATATCAGTTTAAAATCTTCAAAATATCGATTTACCTATCGAGCAAAACCGATATATTGCTGCTCATCACTAGTTAAAAATAAAAATACATACAAATAGCATAAAAGAGGAATGTAGATTGTAAAGCGGACTTGGGATGTCTAACGACAAACTGTGTGCTTAATTTTAAATCGAAAAAATCGAATATCGAATATATCGATCTTTAAAATTTAAATTATTTCAGTTTCAAATATATAAACCAATAATATTGTAATTCAAGGCTCTATAAATACTACAAATAACAGTTAGAGAGTTTACTCTTTTGATTTATTTTTTTATATCATTATAAAATCTTCAAAATATCGATTTACCTATCGAACAATATCGATATATTGTTACCCATCACTATACATACAAATAGGAAAAAAACCTAGAATGTAGATTGTAAAGCGGAGCATATAAAACTAATGAAATCCTTATTAATATGCCCTGGACCTTTGCCGGTCCTTGCGGCGTCGTCCTGTCCGGGGAGAAAACCCCAAAAACTGAACCCGAACCCAACCAAATTGAATATGCAATGAATTGTAAAACGCAAAAGTTTTGCATAAAACAAGAAAAATATAGATAGGGAGCAGTCTCGGCTTGGTCAGCTTTTCGGATGGAAAAAATGTACGCACATTTTTCAGCGCATATTATGTAATTTTTCACATTTCTCCACGCTCGACCCAACTGACCATTTTTGTGTGTTCTTTTTTTTTTCTCCATCAGCTCCATCTTTTTTTCGGTGTCTGTGTGTGTGTGGGGGGAATTTTCCGCTTTTCCTTGCCTGCCGTTGCGAGGAAATGCGCCCAATCAGCTGCCTGCAGTCGCACGATTGGCTGTCCTCGCACTCGTGGATCCGAAATCGAAGAGAGGTCCTGTCGAAGAGAGGTCCTGTGCCGCAGCACGCCGTCTCTCTCACATGTGCGTGTGCGAGGGTGTGTGTGTGTGTGGGCAGCTATTGATATCTGATGCGAATTCAATAGGCTTCGATGGAGGGGACTCGCGCACGCGTCTCCACACATCCTTGGTCCCTGCCAAAGGGGGTGAAATCGAGGACTCAACTGCACGCGTACACGCATTCAACCCTTTTTCTGGGACAGAGGGCGGTGCATGCGTGGGCCTGTAAAGGGTTAACTCTGGGGTTTTATTTATATTTATTTAAGATATATTTCTTACAACAAAATATTCTCCCACTTGCTATATATATATATATATTTTCCCTCGTAATATCCCTTGTCTAGGCAAATGTGCCAATAAAAATACTTAAACTTCATTAATAAACAATTATGTGCCCCGTTATTGCGAGCTAAGCGCAACGAATTAATGGCCCTTTGTCGCCTTCAATAATTTTAATGTCCTGTTCTGTGCAGACTCCTATTCCAGGATATAACTACGAGTACCACCCCCGCCCCATAAAGGTCCATTAAAATGCCGATGTGTTCGCTACAATGTAGCAGGCCATAAATTAAGGGGCACACAAACACAGTCAAAATAAACGGGGAAAAACCTAAAATAAAAAGAAAAAAACAAAAAAAATATTAACACACGGAGGGTGTGTGTGTTTAAGGCATGCATAAATAGGAAATTCTAGGAGGCATTAAATGGGAAACTGGACTAGGGATTACCTAGGAGTCTGAGAGGGAAAATATAAGATAGTTAAAGCTTATTAAAGAGGGGTTTTAATATAAAAAAGCTATCAGAAGTTATACCTTAAAGGGATAATAAAGTACTTACTTAAAAAAAATAAATAAAAATACAAAATACAAGACAGAGACATATTTTAATAATATTAAGTGAGATATTATTTCTATAACACTTTCCTTACTAATATTCTTTTTATTAAAATAACCAGGTTACAGCAAAGATTTATTAAAGGAATAAGAGAGAATAATAAGAAAAAAAAAAAATACAAGACAGAGACTAATTTTAATAATATTATTTAAGATATTATTTCTAAAACACTTTCCTTACTAATATTAAAAAAAAAATAACCAGGTTACAGCAAAGATTTATTACCAAACATGCGTAAAAGTTATGGACTAATAATGAAAGTGCTACCCTGGACCACTAAAGGCGTCCCAACGCCCCAACAGAAATGATAATACATTATCAGGCCCGAGCATTAATGAGCTGAAGCTCAAATAGAAATCTGCCGAAAAAGGGTTAAGCGTGTGTGTGTGTTTGTGTGTGGGTTTTCGGGCAAGCCATTAAATTTATGGGCCGCAAAAAAAGGACCAAAAATCAACGACAGCCAAACCAGATGAGAGCCAAGCCCCGGCCCAAGCAGCAAGGAGGAAGGACCAAGAACCAGGCCTCGCCTCGCGTATCAATGTGTTTTCAGTGCTTTTCATAGGGCCAAATGAAGTTTCGGCGAGCATCTTGGCTGCGAAATAATTTTATAGCATATTTTTTGGCTGTTTTTATATTTATTACATTGGGGACTTTTCATTGTTACGCATCGGTCGTTTGCCAAGGCCCCCCGTTCCTCCTGCCACCTTCCACCTCCCCAAAATGTTGACAATGTCTTGGAAGATGTACGGGCCCGTATCCTTCCTCTCTCGGCCCTGTTTGTTTTAGCTTAAATTAACAAATGTGCTTTTGTGTGATAATTATAATTTTACATTACCTTTTGTTAATTGTTCAACGCTATAGCGGCGGCGGCGGTGGCGGTGGCGGTGATGCCCAAAAGTGGGTGGTCCAAAGGTGTTAAAAAGACGTAAATAAGATGGCGATGTTGCTGGGTATTAGTTTCACGCACACACAGAGGCACAACCCTTCCGGGGGATGCGTGTGACATATTGGCAATTGGATCACAGCACAGCTTCGGTCAAAATATTAGCAGTCATAGCCTTAAAGGGGTATTAAAAAAATAATTAAATAGGGGCACACTCGTTATAGCAATATTTTCCTTTAAGTAGTAACTTATGTGGGGTCACACTGATCAGTAGAAATTATAAAGAATTATTTACAAAATAATTATATAAGGGGACACTAACTAGAGCAATATTTCTTTTAAGTAGTAACTTATGTGGGGTTACACTAATCAAAAGAAATTATATAGAATTTGCCAAAAAAGTCATCGAAAAGAGACGAAATCTTAAGCTAACTTATTTTAATTAATTTTCTATATAACTTACTTAGCTAGAATTAATTGGGGCAAAAGTACCTTAAACTTGTATTTGTTATATAATATAAATGTGTGGTCACACTAATAAAAAGGGAAATATTAATATATATCGAAGGGGCCACACTGTTCAGAGTTAACTTGATTATGGCGTTATGATACTGCACCAAAAACTTCTATAATTCAAGCTTTTATTAGAAAATAATATATAAATAAATACTATTTTCTTGCCTCAAACTGTATTTCTTTGCCCCTCTTACCCCGTTGTGCGTGTGCCTGTCCATATGAATGTGTCTGTGTGTTATGCATTAATGGCACAAAATTTTTAATGATGTGCTACGTGTTAAGTCATCTCCAGAGTGCCGCAAAAGCCTAACGTAACGCACAAGTGGAACGTGCAACAGCCAGCAGACACAGCGGCAACGCCATCAGCACATCAGCAACATCACCAAACCATTGCCAAGGTAATAATCGTAAGCAACAAAATTGGTAATTTTTGGGAATATGTTTTGCTGCGGGACACCACCCCCTTTATATATATATATATATGTATATAAATGTATATATAAAATTGTAATAAGTAAAATTATGGATGTGCGAGGCGGCCTTCGTTCATTAGGCCCACCTTAAAAGGTGTTGAATGTTTTCGGGTATTTTTTGCTGCCGTTGTTGTTGCCGTTGTGGCTGCATCTGCTTTTGGCTAATAATAAAATAGTGTTCGTTGTGTCGCTGCTAATAGGCTTTTTGGTTAATTAGAAATTTTATGTGGCACCTGCTAATGGCTGTGGGCACCAGTTGGCGTCACATTTGCTGGCATTTGGTGGCAACACTGATCGGTGGACAGTGTGACCCTATGCTATTGAAAGAGTGTGAATATTGATTAAAGAAAAGAATTTAGTTTTATATTTAGAATTAAGAGCTAAACATTATTAACAGATGATTACTTTAAAGTTTTTAATAAATAGGAATAATACATTTTTTATAAATTTAGTTTAAATATTGTGTATTTATTATAGGTGCCCGGTGTTACTCTTATTTTTAATTATTTATCCTGATCAGTGTCACCCTACTCTTATACTGAAACTTACATTAACTCTCACCAGTGTTGCCCCATTCATTAGTTCCTAATAAGACAGTGCTGCCCCTCCAGGAAATCCCAGGTCTTGAAAAGAATGTAGCAATCGATATATAACTGCCAGTGTTACCCTCCTTCCCATTCCCCTAATTAAGGTGGCCAGTGCAATCTAAGAAGTACACCCATCAGAACAGATAAAAGCAGCGCTGGAAGGAGAAGGGCGAGAGCATAGCAAAACTGTTTGAATTATTTGCAACATTTGTACAAATTAACTTTATGACCGCTGGCTAAATACAGTCAAACATGGCACGGCTACGAGGGGGGCACAGGTGGGCAGGTGCAGGTACAATGTGTATACAACACACAAAGCATAACAAGGCAAACACAAAATATGAACCAGCTGAAATAAAAAAAAAAGGAAAAAATACAAAAAAATAGAGAGAAAAAGTACATATATATATGTATATATTCTGTGTGTTTTTCGGAACCGAGAAAAGCGAGAGACGGGCGACGAGCAACGAGCGACGAGAGAAGAAAGAATAAAAATTGTAAACATTGTTTCCGCTTCATTGTTGGGAGCTCGGGGTTCGGGCGGGTCTCAGGGCCCAGGAACTGTCACGGCTCTCGGCTGAGATTCAGAGCCGTTCCAACCAATCAGCCACCCAATCAGACTAACAAGCCCCGACGACGACGACTCTGAGTCCGAGTCTGAGTCCGAGACCGAGTCCGAGTCCCAGGCCCAGGCCCAGGCTTGCATTTCATAGCAGATGTCCTGTCCCGCTACCCAGCACTGGCACAAAAGCAAGAAAAAAAGAAAACCTTGTTAAGACTACTATTTCCAAAGAGGTCAGTCAATAAGCCCCATCAGAGATGGTCCAGGGGTTTGTGAAGTTAAATCAATATTTAAAATAATTATTTGTAATATTTCTAATATTTCTTTGAGGGTATTATTAGCATATTTATATTTAACAGAAAATCGAAACTTAATGAGCAGTTGGAAAAAGTGTTCTTAAAATGTTTATAATTATTTTTAATATTAAATTCCAGTAGGGTGACACTGATCAATATAAATAAATAAAAAATTGGAGGAACACTGGCCACGTTGCTAAATAATTAAAAGCAAGAGCAACACTGGTCACGTTGCTCTTGCTTTTAGTTATTTATATTGATCAGTGTCACCCTACTCTAACACTAAAAATAGCATCAACATTAACCAGTGTTGTCCTATTTACTAGTTCTTGAGCCAGTGCTACCCCTAAAACTATTAAAACAAATAATTAATAATCAGAAATTAATGTGAAACTGAAATCTTAATAATTTGAATAATTTTGTGCTTATTTATTATTTTTTTCCAGTGCTCCCATTTCGCTGGCACCTTTATCCCCGTGTCCAGAGTAGCAGTCACAGTCACAGTCAGAGTCAGAGAGTCACAGTCACAGTTCACATTTTGTTTTCTTACCGCGTGCTGACTTTATTTGCATGGACAGTCAAGAGGCAGAAGGCAGGAGCAGAAGCAGGACCAGGAGCCGAGAGCAGAGACGTGGACGGCGAATTGAGGTTGATATGAGGTTGGCAGCGTCGAATGCCGTTTGCCAAACTGCAGCAAAAACCCAATGATTTAACAATGAATGCAGCCAGCCAGGCAGCCAGCCAGGGCGCGACGCACCCAGGACATCATCAGAGCTGCAGGACATTGGGACATCATCAGGACATCGGAGCAGCCAGCGAGCTATACAAATATATGCAAGTCAAAGAATAAAAAAATAAAAAACGAGAGAAAAAAATGAAAGCAAAACATTGACAGACAACATGAAGGACCAAAAGGATGATGCTGCCAGTCAGCCATGCACTGAGATAATAAAAAAAGGAAGTAAAAGAATAGCTTACAAATTATTAAATGGATTTATATTTTATTTAAAGAACAAATTATTTATTAACAAATTAACAAATATTTTTTTTTGTAAATTTTAATTTTTTTAAAATTTATTTTAAGGGGTTCAGGTATGTAATTTTTCTCAGCGCTCATCGGCTGTGTGTGCGTGTCGAAGGACGACCCACTCAGGGCTGCTGCAGAAATATGAATGCCTCACCGGTTCAAAATGAATTAATAATCAGTAATTCTTGAACAAAAAAATGATGCAAAAAGCGATGGCAGTCTCTTGGCAAAGGTCGGACGCTCGTCGCTGCTCGTCTGCCTTTGGGCCTCATTGCCACCCCATCCCATTCCATTTTCCGCCGCTTTCCCTTCCGCTTTTCCACCTGCTGCCAGTGACAAGTACAGCCGGACCCAGCTTCGGTGGTTGACTGGTCTGTGACTGATTGGCGCAGCTGAGCACCTGACTGAGCCACCCAGGACCTCCTCCTGGCCAGGACCTAAGTGGGCTGGGGACTGAAAAGGCCATGGATTTTAATTACAAGAAATTGTTTGCGTTTTTTTTTTTTTTTTTGAGGCGAGCACAAAAGATTTCGGGGGGGACTGAGGTTTCACTAAAACAAAAGACCGCGTTATGATATCTATATACACACATATATTCCCCTCACCTATTTATTATAAAAGTACACAGAGAAAGGGCTGGAGAATTACTACATTTTGAAAAGAAAAACAAAAGAAGTTTGATTTAAGTATCGATAAATTAAAACAATTAAAAACGTTGGTATTTACATTAATTATAACGAATAAATAGACCCTTTTTAAGAAGTATTAGCTTTTAGTTTGATACACATCGATATTTACCGATATTTTATATATATAATATTTATATCTATCTTCACGCTACAATCTCCATCCCATTCCCTTTCCCATTTCCACACCCTGTTGCTTCTTTGATAAAACAAATTGCATTTTATTACATAAAATACAAACACAAAAAAATAGAAGGAAAAAAATAATAAAAATAAGTGGGGGGATAAAGCAACTATTGTCACATGATTTGGCCCGACTTGGGCAATATTTTTTCGCCGCCACGCCCTGTCGGGATGCGGATCCGCACAATGAAAAGGGTTCGACACCGGAGCAGGAGCTGCCGTACAAAAGGACTCCGGCAGCAACCACAATGGCATCCAGAAGGGGAAAAAAAAACGCAACAAGAATGGAAAGAAACCGAAACCAAAAACCGAAAAAAGGTGTCTCGAAATATATAAAAATAGCTAAATTTATTGGACAGTCGCACGCCACCCATTTAATTTATATTTATAGAAAATAAACACCAGAAATGTGAATAAAAGGCTAAGAAGGAGGAGGAGCTCCAATCCAGCCAAAATATCACGCAGGAGTTGAAAGGGAGAATTATACGCTTCAAGTATTTTACTTGTTTAAAAATAGGTAAATACGCAGACTCCAAGAACAGGTATTTTTTAAACTAATAAATATTGTAAGAAAAAAAAATAAATTAAGAACTTAATAAACCCTTCAAAGAGTAAAAGAAATAAATCCAATTATTATGATAAAAAAAACCTTTTAATCTTTAAAAAACCTTTATTTTCTCTTGCAAAAAATCGCCCTCAATCCAGGAAGAAGCAGCTAGTGTCCTGTAGTCCTGCAATAAATTAGCCTTCATTCTTGGCAAACTCCTTTTGGCCCCAAATACAAGAGCAACAAATTAAATGTCAAACGACAAGGGCGCCCCCCGACAAATATAATAAAAAAAACAAGGAAATAACGCAGAGAAAATAAAGAAAAGTTGCCACTTTTGTGGCCTTTTCTTTGTATTAAAAAACAATTTGCAGGCAACACATGGGAAAAGTTGCGACACGCGTCACAAAAGGACACGAGGGACACCAAGGAATTGGCCACAAAAGATGCTAATGATTTATTTAATCGATTTGACCATGAACATATGTCCTCTTTAGTCCGGAGCGTGTGAAAAATGACCGAAATTCCGGGACATCCTCTTCAATTTCGGTCGTTTTTTTTCCCGCCCCTTCTTTCTTTCCTTTTTTTCCTGTTCAAGTGTCCTGTCCGGCTGATCTTTTTAATAGTTTCGGTTACGCAATGTTGACAAGGGTTTTCGTCGTCCCACGAAAGGCAAAGGGCGAAAGGGTCAATATTGGCCAGGACCTGGTCGGAATATAGGGGTTCATTGGCTGTGGAGTGGTCAAGTTTAAGTCGTTTCGGCTTTGCCGTGTAAATTATGTTAAACGTTTGTCAATTTGTGTGATTTGTCTTGTCGAAGGTGCGAAGGGGTTTGGATCGGGTTCAAGGGGCCCCCAGACACGCGCTATTAACCCCAATAAGTGACAAACATCTGGGGGTGTCCCTGTCCGAGGTGTGGATTTGTGGCCTTGTTCGATGATTTTGTGGGGCCGGAAATCCCTTTAAAAATTCTTTGGTTTGTAAAATTTTTTGGCAAAGTTGTATTTACATTTTAGTCAAATATTAAGTTTAATTATTTATATAAATTAGAAAAATATATAAATTATTTTTACTAGAGTCCGAAATAGCTCATCTCTGTTTCATACAGACAATAAATAAGCCGCGAGTTTCCTTCGTTTTTTCAAACAGGAAAAAGACTAACAATGGGTGTGGCTTTAAAAAAGCAGAAAAAGAAAAGGGGGCGGCTAATAAATCGGTTTCAATCTATCAAAGACTTAAATTTCAATTTTTTTCAAATTTCCTGCCATTTAAATGCACTCCTTCGTCCGGTCGAGGGGGGTCCAAGGCGCCCATTGTCATGGTTGGCTGGTAAATGATGCGCAAGGGGGTTGGGTTGGGCATTCGCTGCAGAATTGTGCCTTTTTGAGTGAGCCAAGAATTGAATATTTTTCTTTGCCTTGCCTGTATTTCTCCTTCTCTTTTTTTTACACTTTTCTACGGTATTTGTATGCCCTTTGAAGGGGTTATTACTGTTATAATAGTGTGCCCGTTTGTGCGTTTTGTCCGCTTGTCCGTGTATCCGTTTGTCCGCCAAAATTGTATTTATTTTAAATTAGGGGACTACAATTGAAGCTATAGCCTTGAAATTTAATACATAACTCTTATAGGATGATATTTAATATATAAGTTAAAGCAAAGGAAATCGGAGGACTATATCATATAGCTGTCATGGGAATTATTTAAGTGGATGACCATAGCTCGGGTGTAATACTATTTTAACTAATGAAATTTTATAACTAACCTAAGAAAACTTATTACACTTGAACGACTATGCAATCGGGCTTCTTCCGATTTCCTACACATATCCCTTAGGGTATTTTTAGCTCCATCATAGCCAGGGTTTTTTTTCTTGCCTTCTGCTTTGGCGACAGACAACGACGCAATTCTTTAGCATTTTATTTCAATTTTCTTCATTTTTTTCCGCGGCCTGGGCGGCCCGGGAGTCGAAGGCAACGCAGTGTACAGCACATTTACTGCCTCATCTATTTAATACCATAAATAATTGCATCTAATTAAATATGCTCAAATGAAAATGTCCGCTTTTCTTTCTTATTTTTTTCTGTCCGCTGCCTTCCTTCTTTTCTTCGCGTTTTTTTTTTTTATACTCGAAACCATCCCGGCTACGTGCCATGAGTTGGCTGCAGTTGACGCGTGATGGAGCGAATGTCATTCGAAATGAAATTCAAGTTCCAATTTGGACCCGGCCAAGTCAGAGAGGGAGGGCAAGATAGAAAGAGTGAGAGAGAGAAAAAGATTGGGTGCCAAGAAGAAATTAAGTAGCAGCGGGCAAAGGGCAGAAAAAAAAAGAATTTAATAGTTTTCAATTAGGAATCGTTTGCAGCCTTTTCTTTTCGCACCCTCTCTTTTCGAAAAAAAATACCACCAACATCCCGGCACCTTTCCCGCTTTTCCCACTTTCCCCAATGCTTTTCCCCATTGTCCCCACACTTTCCCGGGCCAAGTGTCAAGCAAATGAAGTCACGACTCGTCCTCCACAGTTTCGTTATTTCGCCCTTGTGTCTGTTTTGGTTTCGCTCATCAGATACCCTGTAAGCCTTTAATTAGAGATTGAAAGGTGGGATAAAACATAAAAATATGCCAGGCATAAAAAGCATACAAAAAACAGGGAGGGGCACTGAGTTTTAGGCTCGGAGCCATCATGAAACTCAGAAGTTTGACAGGTTGCAGTATTTGTCGTTCAAAGTGCTCTGGCCACTCTATATCTCCCTGAAAAAGGTAACTTTATTGTTCAAAGTGCTCTGGTCACTCTTTATCTCTCTGAAAAGGTAGCTTTGTCGTCCAAAGTGCTCTGGTCACTCTATCTCTTCCTAAAAGAGGTAGCTACGGAGCTACGAAGTTTGACAGGCTGCAGTATTTGTCGTTGAAAGTGCTCTGGTCACTACCTCTTCCTAAAAGAGGAAGCTTTGGCGTTCAAAGTGTTTTGGTCACTCTATATCTCCCTGACAAAGGTAGCTTTGTTGTTCAAAGTGCTCTGGTCCCTCTAACTCTTCCTAAAATAGGTAGCTACGGTGCTAAAAAGGTCCTATTTTTTAGATTTATAGAGTTACTGACAATTACTGGACATCAACTATTCGTTACACTCTCTCGGAAAAAATGTCTTCGCATTCTTCTGAGCTCACCCTTGCCTCCACTGCCCACCCCGGTTGTTGCTTTGACTGCTTCCTTTTAATTCAACGTAAATTTTATTTTATTTTAATTTCGCTGCAATTCTTTTAACACACTCCTGTCTATTGCCCCCTCTCAATCTCTCTCTCTCTCTCTCTGTGGCCCCCCATCTGGTGTCTTTATAGAGCGAACGCCACTGGAAGTGCTTGGCGTATTTTGTTCTTATTTTGCTGGTGTAATTTTTTTTTATTGAAATGATGTCCTGTGGATTTTATTTTTTTTTCTTAGCAGGTGATTGTCAGGCTCCCAGGAAGTGCGTAATTATTGCTCGCATTCCTTTAATTAAATAAATATTTTTGACTTGATAGTATTTTCACAAAGTGTTCAGGCTTGAAATTTAATTAAATTAAAATATAGTCAGTGTATAGCCTTGCTTTACCTTTAAGCTGCACAACTAAATAATTTCTAGTTCCAAAACTAGTTTTAGTAAGTGCGGCTAACTAGTTGCTTAGGTGCTCGCTTCCTTTCGATTAGAAACCCATAAATAAGCCTGAAATATTTGCAGCAAACTTCGAGAGACACTTAACTTCTGGACGGAGAATATTTACGGTGGCCGCCCCCTCCTCGGTCGGGGGGACCCTGCATTGATTGCACGAAACAAGCCAAGACCGAGTTGGCCAAATAACTTTGGCCAAGAGCAGGGAAAGAGAGCGGCAAACAACGTGCAGGAGTTCGCGGGAAATTAACGGCTGGACAGGTGGTGAGGTGGCGGTGGAAAATCCAGGGGAAAAAGCCCGCCGGAAAGTTATTGAGCAGAGCGACGACCTAAAACAACAAAATCCAAGACACCGAGACACCAAGACGGCTCTCTGGCCTCCTCTGTGATGGTTCGATGAATTTATTACTTTTGATGTTCAAACACGAAAACTGCTGCAGGCCATAAAACAAGGTCCCAGACCTCCGCCAACCGATTTCCTCCTCCCTGGGAATTACCCGTCAGACTTCCGTGGAGTGGAGCAAATGCTATTAAAAGTTTACACGTCTCAATAGAGTGTTAAGAGATTAGTTGCCATCAAATATTTCCAGAATTTCAGCGGCAAAAGTGGCAAAAGTTTCTGTTTCAGGCTGAAAGGCAACGGAAATAAAGTATATTCGAAGGGCAAATGTATATAATATAACAAGGAACTGGGTGTATATAATATTAGAGATTACTTAAACATATTTTCTGTATAAAACCCTATCGAGCTTTCCCCTAACTCCAGTTTTGTGCTGCCAATAAATCTGTATTGAAAAAGTAAATAAATATAAATTTATAAAAATACAAATAATAATTACACGAACCACTGGTCACGATATTTCAACCACATTGTGGAGACATAACAACCAGTGAACATTTTTCGAATTAAAATGGATTAAACAACATAATTGCCAATGAACAGCGATATGGCGTGAGAGATTGCATTAAACTCGAGTAATAATATATATATATATGGGCAGATTCCAACGATCGGCGGACAGTATAGCCACGGCAGCAAGATGGCAGGGCGTTGTCATCGGTTAGTAGTTTTTCTGCTCTTCGCCATCCTCTCTCTGCAAAATGTTTGTGCAACCGAGAAGCCCTACAACGTGGAGCTCAACTCCTTCGAGCGGGATCAAGCCATCGATAATCAGGATAAATGGGTGGACTGGGGCAGCCTGAGGATGAAGAAGATCGGCAGGAATAAGTTCGCCGTGGCCGGGGACTTTGAGTTCAAGCTCAACATGGGCGATGAGCAGAAGGTGAGAATTTTATATAATATGTAATGTAACTCAATTTAAATTAATATTTATATATATAAGATATCCCTGCGAGTCTTTGTCTACGATTCCAATGCCAGTCAGAAGGGTCCTTTGGTTATGAATGTGAACAAGCCCTTCTGTCAGTTCATCAACGAGGACCAGGACACGTATCCGCACCTGCAGAAGGTCTCCAACATGCCGGAGCAGGGCAAGTGTCCCTTCCCGAAGGGCAAATACAAGATCGACAACTACGAGATGGAGACCAACTTCTTGCCCGACAATGCCCCGAAGGGGGATTACCTGCTGGAGTTGTCCCTGCAGGATCGCGAGATACCAGTGGCAGGACTAGTGGCCATGGTCACACTGACCTAGGCTTAGCTTTAGTTTTTTCTATCTCTTTTTTTCTACTCTGTTTTTTTGTCAAACTATTTCTTTTCGGGTGGATCCTTTTGACACGACAAGCGTTCACATAATATATGTCTGTTAATAACCAAGGTTGATCAATATAACGATTTCGCTTTCAAAGACAACTTCTCCTGGCATCGTATACATATTCCTGGGTTGAGTCACCATTAACCAGTCATCAAGCGCAGTTTGCTTGAAATGACAAACACAAACCGAATCGCACCGCAGAGTTTCAGCTTCAACACCTCATCTAATTGAAATTTTCAGCGATATTCCCCATCGCATCGAGTGGGTGGCATTTGTCAGGGGCAACCACGCCCGCGCATCAGGAGGCCACAGCTCAAGGTCCTTCAGAAAATTTAATGATATAAGCACGTTTGGGTTTTTTTTTAAAGGGTATATGGAGTTCTTGTTAATATATATCCGTATAATATATATAGTTGAATTATCAAAGACTTTTTTTTGCCTGTTTCAAGGAGTAAATAATTTATATTTGCTAACTTTCTTGCATTAAAAAATATTCCTTATAAATAAAGATCAGCATTTTAAATTTTTTAAAGGGTATATGGAGTTCTAGTAAATATATATCCATATAAAATATATAGTTAAATTATTAAAGACTTTTTTTTACCTATTTCATGGAGTAAATTATTAATATTTGCTAACTTTCTTGCATTAAAAAATATATAAAATATCAGCAATGGGCACATAATGGTTTCATCGGCTCCCAGAGCTCCCTTTCTTTGAGTTAATAATTAATACTTGCTTACTTTCTTGCTTAAAAAAATATTCCCATTTAAATACAGATCAGCAATGGGCACTTACTTGGGTTCCCACAGCTCCTTAGTCGCTGTTTGCCCGGTATTACCATGGTCGAGGCTTTTTTAAAGATTCTCCTTCGGGGACTGCACTTTTTTCATCCTCTTAATAAATAATATTTGGTAATTGTCTCACTTTAAAAAATATTCCCATTTAAATACAGATCAGCAATGGGCTCCCAGAGCTCCTAAGTCGCTGTTTGCCCGGTATTACCATGGTCGAGGCTTTTTTCAAGGCTTCTCTCTCGGGGACTGCCTTTTTTTTATCCTGTACTTTTTCCATCCTCCTCCAAAAATGATTATCTCTGCATTACAATCCATTGATTCCACTTAAGCACCGCTAGAATTGCACCACATGCTGGGCGTCGGCAAGGGGGGGCGGCTGTTAATGGGGGTGGTAGTAGCTCGACTTTACACACATGCGACACTTAATTAACAAATATGCATTACAAACACCCGCAACGAACAGCAATTGGTTGGTCGTGTCATCGCCGAATCCCCTCTGCCACCAGCCATGGCTTAACCCTTTATTTGCATCCCCCAGGGGGGATGGGGGAGGGAGGGGGTTTGGCCTCTTCGAGGGGCGGCTGCTTGCCAACAGGGGGTTGGCATGTGTTTAATTGAAAAATCATATGCAGCGCGCATAATTATGTTTATTGCAATAATCCGATGCAAATTTGCGAAAAACTCAAACTGACACAATCACCGAAATGCTTTGCACTAGATGGGGCAGGGGCGTCGAGCAAGAGGGGGGGCTTTGTTGGACATTAAAATATATTTTTCCCCTTTCTGATGTGCAAGCTAAAACTATAAATAACTAACGATTAAATTTTATTTCATTAAATAAATAAATGTTTATGTTTAGGAATCGTTAAGTATGTAATGGTTTAATTTCGCTATCTGGCAACACTATCTTTTGGTCGATTGGTCACACTTACTCTACGAAAGCCACGCTACAAGAAAAACATATTTAATCTCTGCAAACATATTAAGATAATTTATTTAGCTGATATATATTATCAAGCTAAGTAATTATTATTTTAATATTAAATTAATAAATAAATACATGGATAATATTTAGAAATCGTAAAGAATGTGGCTTTCTAATTTCGCCATTTGGCAACACTATCTATTGGTCGATTGGTCACACTAACTCTAAGAAAGCCGCTCTTAAAGAAAATACATATTTGATCTCTGCAAACATATTAAGTTTAAATATTAAGTTATTTTTATTTTTATCTAAAAACTTATTCTATCTTTCTCGTTTGATTTTTGTAGAAATTTATCCCCTTTTGCCACTTCCAAAGCTACGCCAGTGAGCGGTGCCACCCCCATGCAACCGGTTGCATTTCGTATCTGCATTTGTATCTGCATTCGTAACCATAACCATAACCATAACCATAGCCGTATCTGTATCTGTATCTGTATCCGTGGCGCTGTTACTGTGACTCTCTGCATCTGCATCTGCATCGGTGTATCTGTATCTGCCACGTTGTTGTTTTTAGCTGCTGGCGCGCATTAAATTGCACTTTAAATTGCACATTTCAACGCCTACTGATTATGACAGATAATTATGTTATCGAGTGCCGCCACACGCCGCCTTCGACGCCATTAAGAGGGATGCTCACTTCGATTCCAAGGGATATGTGCGGATGAGAACGAGGTATATATGAGGAAGATATTTTAGGATATTCAGGAGATTTAATAGATTTTATAAAGAAACCCTTTTAAAGTCCTTTAATATATTATTATGATTATTTAATTTCCAAAAGCAAGTAACATAATTTTAATGCCTTGTATTTTCTAGCTCACATTTACCTCTAAAAGGTAAAGGTATATATGAGGAAGATATTTTAGGATATTTGGGAGACTTAGTAGATTTTATGAAAAAACCCTTTTAATGTTCCTTAAAATATTATTATAATTATTTAATTTCCAAAAGCAAGTAACATAATTTTAATGCCTTGTATTTTCTAGCTCACATTTACCTCTTAAAGGTAAAGGTATATATGAGGAAGATATTTTAGGATATTTGGGAGACTTAGTAGATTTTATGAAAAAACCCTTTTAATGTTCCTTAAAATATTATTATAATTATTTAATTTTCAAAAGCAAGTAACATAAATTTAATGCCTTGTTTTTACTAGCTCACATTTACCTCTAAAAGGATATTTGGGAGACTTAATAGATTTTATAAAGAAACCCTTTTAAAGTCCCTTAATATATTATTATTATTATTATTTCATTTCCAAAAGCAAGTAACATAATTTTAATGTCTTGTATTTTCTAGCTCACATTTACCTCTTAAAGGTAAAGGTATATATGAGGAAAATATTTTAGGATATTTGGGAGACTTAGAAGATTTTATGAAGAAACCCTTTTAATGTTCCTTAAAATATTATTATAATTATTTAATTTCCAAAAGCAAGTAACATAATTTTAATGCCTTGTATTTTCTAGCTCACATTTACCTCTAAGCCAAAGACAGAAAATCCAGAAGGTGTTCCCTTTTGGGGACAGGACTCCCATTACCAGGACACATTAACCACCCGGCGAATGCCACCTTTGCCGTTTCATTTCCGCAGGTACACATATTTTTAATCATCATTAACAATAATTCGAGAAATACTTTTAATTTTCAGGACTCAAGACGACGCAACGCCAACGCCTTGCCACATGTGTGGCGGCGTCGTGGCCCGAAGGGGGCAGCCCTCTCTCCCTCTCTGTTTGCCTCAATGACATTGCACTTACTGTCGCCGCTTTCCCCACACCTCCCACCCCCTTTTCACGCGCCTTCAAGATTTATGAAAAAATGCCCAACCCCCCTTGGGGAATTGTTTTCGACGCCTTTGCCGGGGCTTTCTTTCTTGCTTCCGCCACTCTTGGGTTTGTTTTTTTTTCTTCCTTTTTTTCTGGTATTTCCTTGTTTGCAATATTAATTATTATGGGCGCCGAGCCCCTCCCCCTGGCCACCGCCCACACAAATAAATCATAAATTAAAAGCTGGGAAAGTGGCCACCACTCGCTGAGACAATTTTTATCATTAAACGCATTTGATAATTAAAAATTGTCATTTTTTAGCAGCCCTCGTCCGGGGGAAATTTTGGAAAAAATGAAAAATATTAAATTACCAAACGCTGGGCTGGGTCTTGTTGTTTTTTTTTTTTTTGTTATTATTTAGGGTGAAGCGCATTTATCATTTTGCCAACTGTTTGTTTGATAAGGGAAAAAAAAAGAGCGACACAGACATAAATAAAAATTAATTGGGAAGGAGAAGAAACGAAAGTGAAGTCACATAAATATTACTTAAAATAGATTCGGAAAAGCCGAAAAGTGCCAAGCGAATCTGTCTCCATTCCCTACCAGTTTTTCTTTTGGCTTTCTTCCTATGGTTTCATTTCATTAACTTTTACAAGCTCTCTTCGATTGCCAGGGAAAATACTTGGAATTAGAAACAGAGACCTGAGGAAAGCCCGAGTAAAAACCAAGTAGACAACCGTTAAAAGTAATGCCAAAAGTGGAAACCATTATAATTGTTGTTAAATGAACCAAGAAAAACTGGAGAAAAAAGCAAGGCAGACAGGCAGACAGGAGAGGAGCGGGAAGGGCTGGCCACAAATGGCTTTCCAATTGATGGAATTGGCAAGGTTTCTCCGGAAAATGCCGGTGGAAATGGCTACAGAAATAATCATTTCAAGCAGATGGCAGGTCGAAGGGAGCTAGGGATATCCTTTATTTGTTTTACTCTTAAGTGATCCCTTTTCTTGATCGAAATATTTTATATTTTTTCTCTGATAAACAACAGCAGTTCCAAAGAAAAATATATTATTATTAACTTAAAGAAATTAAATTCAGTAAATGAAATTTTTCAAAGCTCAGTTAGCTTTATTCTTTCAAAAAATGAAATTAAGTATGTCTTAGGCCTTAAAGGTATTTTTAAATATATTTCCCTTACCTTCCTTAACATTTAAATAATATTTTTTCTCTGGTAAACAACAGCCGTTCCCATGGAAACGTTTTAAAGTTATTTTATTATTAATTTAAAGAAACTTAATTCAGTAAATGGAATTTTTTAAAGCTCAGCTAACTTTATCCTCTCAAAAAATTAAATTTATTACGACTTAGCCCTTAAAGGTATTTTTAAATATTTTTCCCTTACCTACCTTAAGGCGGGCCTTGGCATTTTACGCGATTTTACCACTTTTCGAAGCCATAAAATATTATTAAAATTATGCCTTACCCGCGAGGCGGATGTAAATCAACGTCTCGATGACATTAAAATAAAATTTTAATGCCACTCCATGAGGGCGGCAGGGCCCTCTTTTGATCGAAAACTTTTCCACGTCTGTAGTTTTCCTCGTGTCTCATCATTTTCACCTTGGTTACTCAGCCGGCGTTTGCCGACGCGAAAATTTATTTGAATTTATCAGCATTGCAGGCGGCGTCGAGTCGCGGAAAATGACGCTTTTCCGCCCTCTCGGTGCTCATTTTCCCGGGGCGCATGGCAAATAATTGTAAATATTTGATACACAATAAGGCAATAAAAATAAAATTGAAAATTGTTCGCTTTGTGCTACGTTGCCTTTTATTATTATCATCATCATCAGCGGCAGGAGCGGCAGGAGCGGCAGGAGCGGCAGGAGCGGCGGCAGGAGCCGCATCCTCGGATGTCTGGGATCTGGGATTGTGTCGTAAAGGAAATTGATACATAAGTCATTTTTATTGGCATATTCTTTTGTGTAATTACGTTGCAGGTAATTTGAATTTCCGCTTCGTGTTTGCTGCCCTCGTCGAATGGCCGCTGCAAAAATAATTTATGCCTGATGAAAAGCCCATTAAAAATTATACGTAATTTACGTAAATCGCATCGATTTTCAAGTTGAATGAAGATGCCAGGGTTACCCACTACGACCTAGAAAAATTATAAGATACATTTGGCAATAACAGTTGCTTTATTTGTATTATTTTCCCGATATCTTCAACATCCCTCCAGGGCTCTCGCCTCTCGTTATCTCTCCTGTATCCGGTTGATCACATGCTCCAGGACATGCACGCAGATGCAGTAGATGAAGATGATCTTGAAGCAGTGCATGCTGAACTGCAGCAGGATCATGTTAGCCGGCGTCATGATCGCTGTCCTTGCAGTGTTGCCCCAAGCCTTTGCCCGAAATCGAGGAGAACCGGAAACCAAATCAAGCGACAGTTATTTTAAGGATAATTTTCACATGTTTTTTTATATTTTATTTTTACCCAGTACAGTTTGACGTCAGAGGCTAAGCTAATATGCTAAGATCAAGGAAAAAATGCAGGTGAGTTGTTTAAGGGAATTATCAGTGAAAGGCTTAGCTTAGATTATAAATAAATATTATTGACAACCAATTTATTTCTTATTTGCGGCAACAATTTATGAAGTTCCTAACCGATCAATTTCTTCTTTGGAACTATCTTTCTTTCTCTTATTATTTTTTTCATTTACCTGTATTTTTTTATTTATTTTCTTTTTTAGTCTATTACCTCTGTTTGTGCATTTTGCGAGCTTTTTTGGTGCAAAGTTCTTGCGGCTTTTTCAATATTTTATGAGTCAAGCTTTTGCGTTAACACCTTAAGTACGGAGGGCATTGCGGTTGGCAGTGGGGTCCTTTCCCCCCCCCCCCAATGTATGAGTGTGTGTGGCAGGAAATAACGCGCAAGTTGTAAGTTTTAACTAGCAAACAACTTGCGTTGGACCAAGACCCGGATTCGGATTCGTATTCGGATTTGGGCTTGGGTTTGGGTTCGGATACGGGTTCGGTAACCGCACGGGAAGGGGGCCAAGGAGGCTAGGAAGGATGTCGGTTAGGAAGGAAGGAAGGAAGGAAGAACGACTGTTGCGCCTGTTGAGCAAAGGATGTGTTTTTGTTGTTGCTGCTGCGGTTGCAATGAAGCATCGAAATATCCTCCAAAAACCCAACCAAAAAAGCCTTTGAGAAACTTCACTTTCACTTGGAAAAAAAGAAAAAAAATATGTTTTAATTATTTAGATTAGAATTTAATTAATGTTAACTGCATTATTTTGATTGTTTTTATAAGTTATCTATGTTTTTTTTATTCATCATGGTAGATTAATATATTTATTTTAAATTAAATCTTAGGAACGGAAAACAAAATAATAAAATTTGCCAAATAAAGATAGAATATGCAATTTTCTTTTTTTAAATCAAAAGTATGCTTCTTTTTATTCAATAAAATTTTTCCAAGCTCAAAATGTAATGAAATAAATAAAAAATATTATAATTAAATTCTTACAAGTTCTAAAATTAAAAAATAGTTATTTTCTGATAAATAAAATAATTTTTTGACAGAATTCCACTTTGTTGGCTGCGTGTAGACGTCGACAACGATTTATTTCCCAGGCAACTTAAGTGCCCCCTACCCCCTACGCCCTCGGCGAACAATGGCCATTCATGGAGCCACGCCCACGCGCCCAAACACCACACACACACACTGGGAAAGGCGATGGTGTGAGGTATTTTTGGCGCTGTAACTCAATGAGTCGAAATTAAACAATGCAAAAGATTAAGTGCAGATTTGGGACTTTATCTGCTTGTGCCATAAATTGGTATTTAAGGGATACCTCACAAATGTCTATAGCACAGACACACACACACACACACACACGGGTAGCTGCAACCCTGGATATCCTTGGAATAGCGGCTTATGTGGGTGGCGCCGCCTTGAAGTATGCAGCAAAGTTTGCTCTGCCAACAATAGATCGGCACCCACACAACCGCACACAACGCACACAACTACAACAAATACAAATACAACTCTGTAAATTGCCTGCTTCCTTTTTGCAGGTGGCAACCCTGGCGGTTACAGCAAAAAAAGGGGGCAGAGGAGGCAGAACAAGCCAAATGCAGCGCAAGTTTTCCGTTTTGTTCGTTGTTTACCAATACAGTTTACCTCAAGGGGGAAAATCGAGGGTACTGAGGAGGGCTGGGGTGCCGTGGAGACCAAAACATGCACAAGATTAATTGCAATCGGTGTTTTGGCATATGTTTTATACTTTGTCTTCGGCTTTCGCCTCAACTTGTGCCTTCAGTTGTTGTGCCGAGTGTTTGGGTATTCTTTGTGCAGGTTTTTTGCAGGGAAAAACAGGGAAAAAGCGGGGAAAATGGCAGGGAAGGGCAGGTGAGTGCACTTGGCACTTGAGAAGGTAATTAAGCAACTATTTATGGGGTTGGCGTAAAGACACAAAACACATGTACCGGGGAAAGTTCCTCCTGCGCGGCAAAGCGTTCGTTATAAGGTTATAATATAGATAATTTAACCTTTAATTGGTAATATTTTTGGGTATTAGATCTATCTTACCACGAAGGAGAAAAATAGGAGTAACTACCTACCTAATATTAGGAACTAAATACAATGTGAAAAGATTTAAATATGTATTTAAATTCCTTTTAATTCCCTTTATACATTATGTATATTTTTTTTAATTAATTGATGATATTTTTGGGTATTTGATTTATTTCCTAACGATAGCAAAAACTAGCCTTATATTCTAAACAAAATATAAAATAAATCTTATAAAAAAAACTACTTTATATATTTAATAAGAATATTTGGAACTAAATACAACGTAAACTGATTTAAATATATTTCAGTTCCCTTTAATTCCCTTAATACATTATATATATATTTTTCTAATTACTTGATGATATTTTTGGGTATTAGATATATTTCCTAACGATAGCAAAAACTAACCTTATATTTTAAACTAAATATAAAATAAATCTCATAAAAAATACTACTTTATATATATATTTTTTCCCACAACCAATAATCATTACAGCCTCCTCCCGATGCCCGATGCCTGATTCCTTCACCAGATTGGCCTCTTAAATGCCTCGTCCTCATCCTTTGTTCCTTTGCCGCTCAGCTGGGAGATTCCCAGTATTATCTCCAGTGCCATTCCTTATTCAATTTCATTTGCAGAGGCCAGGGACCATAATTCGATTGCCTCATGTCTTAATGGCATAATCTGAGGGCTGTACCTACATATCCTGTGTGTGTGTGTCCTGGCAACAATAACAACAGCATTCGTTTATCCCAACGCCCTGCTCCTTGCTTCAACACCATATCACTTTGATTACTTTATTATTGGTGGGCATGCACACACACACCTTTGTGCCTCGATTTCCTCCTTATTTTCCTCCACTGATTATGGGGGGAAATTCCCGGCATTATCCCACTTTACTTATTAGAAGCAATCATATAACACTCCATCCCTTGGCTGTATATATAGGGGTTGGGGGGGTGAATGAACAAGAAGAAGAAGCCGCAGGAAGCAGCTGAAGGAGCAGCCAAGAAAAATAAATCATTTTTTCTGTTTTTGTTGTTGATTTATGCGTTTGTTCGATGTCTCTCACTCCAAAAGGCACTCCTGCCGCTTCCTCTTTTGTCTATAAATGTATCTCTGCTGCTGATTACACTAGGAAAAATTCAGGAAAATTTATAAATAATTAAAAAACATAAAGAACATAAAATAAATGCCTTTTATTAAAGAAAATGAAATTTAGGTAAGGCTTCTTAATGTTCTTCAATAACCTTTTCCAAGGATATGAAATATATTCTGCATTTATAAATATTAATTAAATACTTATCTTAATTTTAAAATATTTTTCTCTCTGTGCATGGCTGGCTGCACTTTAGCTCCTGTTGATAATGAGCCAAATCATTTTTCGTGAGATAAATTTGCCCTCGACTACTGCTGGCTGCTTCCACAACTACGGCGGCATATAAGTAGCCGGGAAACTTATGTTTGGACCTCCGCATCCTCTTCTAAGCCAGTTGCTATGCCTTTGTCTGCCAAGTCATTCAGTGTCCTTCCCCACCCTGCAAGCCTCCTCCACCTGGAGGAAAAGCGGGAAATGCGGGAAAAGCAAGAGGCAGAGAGAGTTGGCGTCGACAAGTTCGAGTTTGGTGCTGGGTCCTTGGTCCTTGAAAGCGTTATAAATCATTGACATGATTAAGCGACGCGGCACGACATCCTTTTGTTGTAGTTGTAGTGGTGCCTGTGCTGGGTGAGTGTGTGTGTGTGTGTGTGTGCTTGCCAGGGCAAAAATGATAATTTAATATCGAAAATTGTTTTATTGAGTTGATTTGGTTAGTGGAAGAGAAAAGCTACTCAAGGAACTTGGCTTTAAGAACTCTAAAAAATGTTTTTATATTTTATTTTTTGCCTAAAAAAATGTTTAAAAATATCTCCGGTTATATCAGGTTTTTTAAATTACTTTTTTCCTTAGTAGAACTTTTATTTAATATTTTTTTTCTGCCCCCAGGACATGGCCACTTTGAAACCCCGGCATCTTACATAATATTCCGTTTGCCTTTGCACTTGTGTCGCTCACTCGGGTTTTTTCCCCGGATTTTCCTACGCTCTCTCACATCAAACATATTTATGTGTACTTTAAGAAACTTTGCTAATATGTTAAAACTGTTCATTGACACCGAAAAGTGAGCAAAAAGCAAAAAGCGTGGCGCGGCGGAATGGAAAAAAGGCCAAGACTCAAGTGTTTCCGAGACCCCTCCTCGTCGTGTTTGAGTTTCTGGCTTGGCTGGATTTTCCTCATATATGTTTGCAGTGTTGGAAAACACAAACACCAACTGGGAGCTTATTAAACGATGGCTGTGTCCTTCGTCCTCCTGCGCCGCTCCTGGGCAAGAAAGAGTTCTAGTCAAATAGCAGAAATAGAAACAAACTTCTGCAATATTAACTGTTAATTATGGCCGGGATTTCCATCTACCATTTCCCATTTCCCATCTACCATTTCTCGTCTGTCAATATTTGTTGAAACACTCTTTCTGATAGGCGAAAATGGCTTTTGAATATGCCCGAAAAATCCAGCGCAAAAAGTTGGAAAATTGCAATTGCAGGATTGCAATGCCGCCGCCGCTCGCTCTCTCACTATTTTATTAGAAAAGTTTCCATCATCAACGATCCGGAGCCCCATCGCCCAGCCAATGTTTGACTTTTTGCGCTATTTTTTAATATTTATTATGGCTGATTGCGACAAGGGCGCCCCCCTTTTTGGCCATTCTGTTTGCTCTGCGGCGAACAAAACAAAACCTAAAAAAAATGAAACGGAGGGAAATGGAAAATGTAAAAGTTTAGACAGAGGGCTGACTGCATTCACGCATTATAATTTAAGTGAAACATAAATATTGATGCAATAAATTAATTTCTGTTAAATGGAAAGACCCAAGGAGCAGCCCCAAGGCAGCCCCTGGTAAGGAATAAAAAAAGCCGCCAATTCGCTGTGATTGGAAATTAAACAAGGGAGGTTTTCGCCTAAAAAAAGTTCTCTTCTTTATTGAAAGATGTTTAAAGGTGGTCTTAGCTTGATTATGTATTTAAATAACTTAAAAATAAAATAAAATGAAATATTTAAAGCATTAAAAACCTTGAAACTTGAGAAATGATTTATTTCCAGGTGGAAAAAATACTTTAAACTTGTGAATTGATTTATTTTCGCATTGAAAAATTTATAAAGTAAGTCCAAGAAAGTTAATCAGTTATTTTAACCTTTATATTTGAATATTTTTAAATATTTTAAGCACTATAAAATAATATTAATACATTCTTACTTATTTTCTCTACCTTCCCGAATCAATAGACTCCTGTAAGATTTTTGGCAAACCCATACCGGAAGTCGTCTATGTTGTTTAAGGTCCTTCAGCCGCCGTTTGGAGAATTGCCTTCTCTGCCAGCGAAGAGAGAACCCGCTGGGAATAATATTTTCATTTTTCGACAAAATAACAAATGACGACAATGGGCGCCTGAGTTTGCCTTCAAATTTGCCCAGCCATTGTCTTTAAATGGAAAATTCAATTTGTAAAAGGGAAAAGCAGGGAAAGAGAGAGAGCGATTCTACATTGCAGACGACATTTGATGCCATTGCATTTGGATCAAGGATACAAGGATGCCAGGACCCAAGGTGGGGTAGTCGCAAATCTTGAGTGTCCGGCCCCCGGCCTTGTTTCCATTAATTTGAAATTCAAATTGATTCCGCCATCCTCCGAACCATTTTCGATTTGCCGCAAATTTCTGTTTGTTTTTCATTTTTATTATTTATATTTTCGCTCGCAGCCTGAATGAAATTAATTGGTGTGAAAATGCAATTATCCTCTTGAGAGTCCGGCCAGGAGTCCTTTATGGGGTTCACCCGGCATAGTTTATGAACTATTTATGGCCCAGAGGTCAACTATGCAAAGTTCTGGGCACATAACTTCGATGATGTCTTCGACATTCAGTTGCCGGAGGAGACAACAAAGAGCTCGCAGCCCCCCAAGGAGCCGGGAGAGGTTAAAAAACAGTCTTCGCTGGCCTGCAAAGTTTGCAATTCTTGTGGGAACACTTGATCATAAGTTGCACATTTTTCACTGATTTATTCCGGGTTTCCCCCTTGCCTTTATTTTCTTTCTTTCCTTTTTTTTTTGTGTTCGGGAGCAGGAGCATCATCATCTTCTGCATGCTCTCAGGTAGCTGGCAAAAATTTATAGAGTCCGCCGGAAGCGGAAACTCCTGCATTTTCTACCCTTACTCGATACCTAGAAGAGCCAAGGAGGGTGTATTGGGATATTTGAAAGGCTTTGCTATTTATTTGAAAGAATTTAAATTAAATTTAATATAATTTAAAAAAAACTTGAGCGATTTTTTATCGATATCTTGGTAATAGATTTTATCGATATTTGTTTTCTACATTTTTCCAGATTTGCTGTTGGCATTATTGCTTTTATTGGCAACAGAAACCTTATAAAATTCATAAAATAAATTCGATTTTAAATTCACGTTATTGATATTTTGCCAATCGATTTTGTCGATATTTTTAAAATGACTTTCCTTGTATTCTTGGTACTATTCCTATTATAGGTCTCAGATTCATAATTAAATTTATAATAGTATTTCGATATAGACATCGATAATCGAGTATCGATAAAATAAAGTGACCAGATATCGATAAAGCAGACTAAAATTATCGATATCTGGTCGATTATCGATTTTTATAGCTCCATTTAGCATTATTCCTTATTACTATTGGTATCCTTTTAAGGAAAATATTTTTTCTATATGCGATTTCTCGCTGGCCACCGGGTATTTGGTAGTCGGAACCCTTTGGCCGCCCAGCAAGCGTTCCTGCATGTTGTTGATGTGATGCCCCGGACATTTGACTTTGGCCAACAAGCTGAACCTCCTTTGGGCCATGAGCGATTTGCAAGTTTGCAACTTTGGCCAAGCCGAGGAATTCCCGGCATGGCCGCATAGCAGGGGTTAACTCGTACGCCCAGAGCTCGTGCGGGTTAATCCATCGATTGGAGCGAGCGGGGGGCTTTGGGGCAGGAATTCCAACCAAGAAGGTCACCCGAAGAGGGCAGGAAAATTCTAAGGGAAGTGGATTAAGCAGGTGATATGTAGGGTGATATCGTGAGGGTTAATCAGATAATTTTAAGCTCTAAAAATTGTATAAAAACCTACCCAATATATAAGCATAAATCAGTACAATTTTAAGCCCCACTTACCATAAGTTTATTGACTAAAACTCCTTGCAAGCAAGCCAAGAAAATGTCGCTAAAACTCCGGCGCAATCTTTGGCCAAGTCTTTCTGGGCAAATCAATTCCCTTTAGTGGCATTTGCCACTCCTCCTGCCTGCTCCTCCTTAGCTTGCACCTGGCAGGCACGTCGCCTTAACCCACTATGGATCCCCGTCTCAAGTGCGGACACAACAACCCACATGACACACCGCTGATATGCCACAAATTTGTCGTTGTCTTTGTTGTTATTTTGGTTATTTTGCAGCCAAGACAAACACACCTTCGGGGTTTTTCCCACTTTTCCAGGGGGGGAGGCAGTTTTCTACGATACAAAGTTGAGGCGAGGCGAGACGAGAGACGAGCGGCAGATAAAAGTTAGTTTTTTGTTGACTTCAAATGCACAGTACAAGTCCCGCTCTCTCTCTCTCTCTCTATCTTAGCTCTTAGCTCCCTGCCAGCCAGTGCTTTTTTGGGACTGTCATGTGTCTTCCACACACTCATACACCTAAGAAAACACACACACACCGACACTCACCGACTGAGAGAATCGTGTGAATTATTAAAATCTAATAAACCACAAGATTTTATGTTACACGGAACTCGTTCATCGTCGTAGCCGTCGTCTTTGCCAGCCAAAGTTTCGTGTGGTTTTCTTTGGTTACGCTATTGAACCTTAAATTAAGTTTGAACATAACTTCCGCACACACACACGCACACCCGCACACTCGCACACACACAGGATACCTTTTCTTGGGCTTGTTTACATAGGTAAGTTTAATTTTCCTGTAGCATACTTTTCGGCGCCATGCATGAAACATGTGCGTCCCTGTGTCTTATACCCGGTCTTTTTGGCCAACAAAAAGGGTGTATTTCAATAGCTAAGGTATATATGTTTTTAAAGAATTTTAAATCGTTTGGATAACCTCTTAAAAACCCAGAATAAGTAATACTCCAAGGGGAATTTATAAACTTTGCCTTTATCGGGGTAATTTTTTAATATTAAAAAATTTAGAGTCAATAGATGACTTTTTGAATTGAAAAAAATTCCCTAAATATTTAGAATCTATTGAAAAATGGAAAATAATTGCCCTATTAATTATGAAAAATTAGAAATCCTTTGGATAACCTCTTAAAAACACCAAAATAAGTAATACTCCAAGAGGTATATTACTTATAAACTTTTCCTTAATCAGAGTTAGTTTTGTATATTAAAAAATTGAGAATCCATAGATGACTTTTTGAATTGAAAACAATTCTCCAAATATTTAGAATCTATCGAAAAGTGGAAAATATTTTCCGTATTATTTAATATTAAATATTTCCCTATATTAAATATTAATTAAAGAATAAATATACTTTTCCTATTTTCCGCCTGAAAGTATGCTATCATGTTTCGACCCCCCAGGAGGCCAGGTATTCCATGGTCGACTCTTGACTCCCATCTCGTGTGTATGTTTGCCCATAAATTTCCTTAATGTCTAAGTGTGAAAATCTTTGCCGTTCGATGGTGCTTTTCACACTTTCCGGACCCTGGGCTGGGGCCCCGGACCTAAGTCCCGACTCCGACTCCGGCCCCATTGGCCCAGTGAAATCAAGCAGCAATGTGTAAACTTTCAATAGGTTCGTTAAAATTTTATGATTTTCCTGGCTGGCTGCCGGTGGAAAACGTGTTGAAAATTGTTGAGCCACTTCCGCCCTCCGCCCCCGTTTCCCTTGCCATTTTCCTTTCAAGTTGTTGCTTTCCACTTTGCTGTCGATGAGATTTTTAAGTTTTCCAGGCCAACTTTTTTTTTTGTGTTTTTGTGTTTTTGGTTTCTGGTTTTTATTTTTGGTAAACTTTTCCATGCACTTTTATTGGTATTTATAGAATATTTATAAGTTTCGGGGGGTTTCGGGGGAAAGTTGAAAAAGTTTTGTGTGTGGTGGGGAGAAGTCCTGCCGATTGGGTCTCATGTTGCTGGTCACTTTTTTGAGAGCGCTCCTTGATTGTTTTTATATTTTTTTGTGGTTTGAAGAAACACAAGGAACACGTGTTAATTATTAATTAATTGTTTCAGATTTTATAAAGAAGGATTTGTTATAAAAATTGTAAATATTACTCTTGGATTATCTTAAAAAAAACCCCCCAAGAAAATCCCTTTTCTTCTATTTCTACTGAGTTATCCTTTTCTCATTTTTCTTGCTTTTTTCTCCAACAAGTCGCTGCCTGTGCACTTTTGCCAAAGTTTTGCCAACTGCAACTTGGCGGCTGGGCTTTGACAGCTGCATTTACACGGACCTGATGTGTATGTGGTCCTGCGTCCTGCGTCCTGCAGATTTCCCCCAAAAAATAAAACAAGTTAAGAATAAGAATAAGAGCTGAGCATGCAAGGTAACAGGTAACATCAGAAGCTGAAGCAGCTGTCAAAATGACAGTTGGAAAAACAAGCAACTCCTCTGAGAAACCGAGAGAAACTCAGGTGAGACTTTGGCGCCGACGCCTGCCTGTATGCAACACATTTCTGGACATGAAAGGGTCGAGCGAGGGTCCTGGGGCCTGGGGCAAAACACAATGCAGCCGTCAGTTGGTGCCAACTTTTGACTAAACTAATTATATGCGAAAAGAAATCAAAGCCCCGCGCTCTTGCCACTCGAGAACTTCTGCCCGTACACGCCCACAAGTGGACTCGAGGTCTCTTTGTGCCACCAGCCACCCAAGGCAGCCAACCCCTTAGCCCAGCGTTTGATGTGCGGCCCACAAAAGGCGATCATCGGCAGCCGTGGCACCACAACAACAATCGAAACTCACATCCACTTGACTTTTCCACAGAAAATCCGAAAAAAAAGTCCAGGGAAAACAAGGAGAAAATCAAATGTTGTGTGTTGCCTTCTCGAGGGCCTTTTGCACGCATTTTCAATAAATTCTCGGATTTTCAAGTGTTTCATTGTTGGTTTCCCCGTTTGTATTTTTTTTTTAAGGTGCTGGGGATTTTTGAAGAAGTGTTCACGGCTTGCCTAGACTTTGATGGTTTCGTTTGGATTTTGTACAATTATTTGTTATGGATTTTAATTGTTTTTAAGGGCTTTTCAATAGATTTTGGTTGGATTTGCTTTTTAATTAGGTGTTGGTGGTGTTATTTTATGTAATATAAATATATTTTAAAAGATTTTCAAGAAAAAGAAAAACACCAACCTAAAAATTTATGAGAAATACCAAGGGTATGCCACTGGAACCCTTTGGGAGTTTTAGGGCAAAGCCTGCGAGTCGCTGACGTTGTCCTAAAATTTCGAATACCCAATGCTGGCTCTCAGAAATTTTCCTAGAATTTTCTGAACCCCATTAGGCGAACCTGTTGCCTCCCAAGTATGACCTCTAGTTTCCGATCTCCCTCCTGCTTGAAGGGGGGAAAATCCGCTTTTCCGCCCCGCCACCGCCACTCGAACACCAAATCAGCCATGCAAATTTCCCAAGTCCCACCACAAGACCCACACCCACAGCCCCCCCTATAGACAAAAAAGTCCGCGGGGCAAGAATCAAGAGTTGGGGGTGGAACAGCTGATGCGTCAACTTAATTAGCAGCGTCACGTCTTGCGGCAGGCAGGGAGGCTTTTGGATTGGCCAAGCATATTGTTTAATATTGCTGTAGTATTTTTTTTTTGTTCACTTTCCAAAGCCCCAAGCGCGAAGCTCGAAGCCCCACGATTCGGTTTCGTGCTAATTGTTGCGCCTCGCACAAAATTAATGAACTCAAGTTGTTTGCCGTTGTTTTTCGGGCGGGTTTTCCTTGTTTTTTCCCTGTTGTTATTTTCGTTATTTTCGGGGAAAATTCCTTAACGGAAATTGATACGTTTAATGTGGCCAGAGGCGGGTGGAGGGGGGAGAGAGCCTTCCTCCTGGCACTTGAATGACATAATCTAATTGAAAAGCCATTTAAGCGTGCTGCATGATAATTTTTTTCCTCCCCGAAAAGTCGTAACGTGATTTGAATTGATAATTTGAAACAATTAGCAGGAACTTGGCATTGAAGGCGGAGAGTGGCGAAGAGTGGTGGCCTTAATTGAATCGAATAAAGTTTTGACTGTGGACTGCCGAAGCCAGAGATTACTAATAGCCCAGAATTTTAAATTTATACAAGAACTGCCTTATGTATTTTCTTTGTTATTAATTTATTTACCAAAAAATGTTTTTTACAGAAATAAATTCAAACTATTATATGCAGTAGAATTTCCAGTGGGTTCCAGCCGCAAACTAGAGGCTTTCCTCGAAGTGAAAAAGTTTAACAAGATTAGCAAACGCGGCAAGTATTATTTTATAAATAAAAGAAATGGAAAACAAAAAATAACAGAATATATAATATTTAAAAAAATATATAAATAAATAAACATAACCAGATATTTTTAGCGGGAAATTAAAGCCATTCTACGACGTTTCTCGAACAATTCCAAATGCGGCAAGTAATATTTTATAAATAAAACCATAATAAAGTACAAAATATAAATAAAAGACCAAGGAGGCGGCCAAGCGCAGTCCCACCGATAGCCACAGGCTTTCGTTTAAGTCAATAAAAATTTAAATAAAATAAAAAAAGAACAAGAAATATAATAAACAAAAAGAAAATGATCTAAATAAATAAACATAACCAGATATTTTCAGCGACAAAGTAGAGCCTTTCTCAAAGAATTCCAAGTGCGGCAATTAATATTTTATAAATAAATCCAAAATAAAGTAGCGTTCATGTGTGGACTTTTCCATATTCTTTCGAAATCCAAGGTTAAGGAATAGAAACGATAGTACAAAATAAATAAAGCTAGTATTTCTATTTTATTTTATTAACAAATGAATTGAAAAATATTTTAAATGTGAAGAAATAATTAAAGTCAATAAAAAAATAAATAAAATAAAAAAAGAACAAGAAATATAATAAACAAAAAGAAAATGATCTAAATAAATAAACATAACCAGATATTTTCAGCGACAAAGTAGAGCCTTTCTCAAAGAATTCCAAGTGCGGCAATTAATATTTTATAAATAAATCCAAAATAAAGTAGCGTTCATGTGTGGACTTTTCCATATTCTTTCGAAATCCAAGGTTAAGGAATAGAAACGATAGTACAAAATAAATAAAGCTAGTATTTCTATTTTATTTTATTAACAAATGAATTGAAAAATATTATAAATGTGAAAAAGTAATTAAAGTCAATACAAAAAATAAATAAAATAAAATAAATAGAACTTGATATTAAATAAAACAATTAAAGCTTGCTGGAAGCAGAACCGTCTCTGCTGGTAAGCCGAAACCGACTAATTAAATCTATGGAAGTCGATAGGCAGCAAGACTTCAGTGTGACCGCATATGCCCAGGCTAAGAAGATTTGGGATTTTGGTAATTTTAATTATTAAAAAGCAGTTAGAACTCAAAACCAAAATTCAAAATTTAACGACTAGTTTTAAGTTTATTTCCTAATTTTATTAATAATTAAAAACTTAGCCTGAAAACCTCTTTTCTTGACAATTTCTTCATGAAAATCGAATTTCTTCTTTAGTTAAAAGTTAGAATATCTATAAATAATGTAATTTATTATTTATTTCCTAAACTTTTAATTCATTTAAATATTCTAATCCTTAAAATATATATTTACGAAGCTAAAAATGATTTAAAAACCAAAGGAAACCCCTTTCTAATTTTATTTCAACTCCATTTTCGTTGCACCCTTATCCGCAGCTGCATGCTGTGTCCTGTTGGCGTCCTGCATCCTGTGTAGCCTTCATGGGCGTTTTGTTGTCATCGGATTAATTGAAAAATGTTGTCCCTGCTGCTTGTCAACATTTTGATTTCCAATATGTCGCCGTCGTCCTTGCCAGTCCTGGCCAGTCCTCGCCCTGTTTTAAATGGCCAATGTGTGTCTGTGGAGAGTGCAACATTTTTCGGGCTAAAAATTTCACACGTCGCCCCGCGACAGATGTTGCTGGGCCCCCTTTTGACCACACCCCTGCCCCTGCTCTAACCACTTCCGCACACAGGCCGTCAAACGCAGAGGTTCTCGCTCTACTTTGCCCCCCTTTACCGTTAGCATATCAATAACACACACAGGATTCGCTGGACAAGGACTCGAACTCGAACTCGAACTCGGCCTCGGCTTTGGATCCGCATCCTGATCCAGACGGCGGCGGCGGCGGACTCGTAAAATATGGCAACGGGCGTCCGTCAACCTGCACGTGAATGAGAACGTGACACCAGCGACGCCTGCTGGTGAGCCACTGCCACTCCCCCGGGGAGGGTACTGGGAGAAAATAAGGTGGAATTGATAATAAATATTTAAGAAATATATTAAGGAATTAATAATAAATATTAGGATATATTTTAAGAAATTTTAAAGGCATTTATAGTGAATAATTCAAGGCAGTTGTGGGCTGCTCAAAGTTTGCCTTGCCATTTTTCTAGCCTTTTTTTTATATAAAAGCTTCAGTTCTTAATAAATATATGTTCAAATATTTAAAATATAAATAATTTAATTTAATAAATAAACATAAATATAGAAGGCAGAAAATGTAATTACTATTTATGGTAGAAAGTAACTCTATTAAATACTTATATGATTTTAGAAATGAAATTTTGTTATAAAATACTAAAAAACATTTATTTTAAGTATCTTTAAGTAAGTATTTTATGTATAAATTAATAATTTAAAATATTCTTATATTCTTATTAATATTATTTATTATTTTTACATTTATCCCAATTTTCCTTGCAGTGTTTTAGTGCCTTATTTATGGTAGAAAGTAACTCTCTTAAATACTTATATGATTTCAGAAATTAAATGTTGTTATAAAATACCCAAAAATATTTAATTTCTGTTCTTTAAATAATTATTTTATTCATTAATTAGTAATTTAAAACATTCCTATATTCTTGTGAATATTTCTTATTATTTTTACATATATAACCAAATTTTCCTTGCAGTGTTTTAGTGCCTTAGTTCCATTTTGTTTTGTAGAGCCGCCCGCGAGCCGTTTGATTTCACATTTCATGCAAATTTTTGGTGGACAGACGCACGGGTTCGAGGAGGGGGAGGAAAATGGGAGGTTGGAGGAAAACCTGGTGGCCTGGCCTGGTCCCTGCAAGGACGCAGGACGCAGGTCGCTGTCGCATCATCGGAAATGAATCATTTGCTTCGTTTGTTGGCATCCGCTTGGCGCTTATTTCCGTTGCGTCCACGAATTTTCCCCCGGCCATTTCTCTGGCAGAATTTTCCCGCTTTTCTGGCCTAAAACGTACCCGGTTTTTCGGGGCCAGGACATGTGTGTGCGCGGCACGCTTCCGTGACAAAACATGAACCAAAATCCAGGATCAGGTAGAGGCCCAAAAAAAAAGCCTCCCTTTATTTTGTATTTTCTGTAAAATCTTTGCCAGAGTTTTGCTCTATTTTTTGTTTCCTTTGACTGAGCCAGGTGGCGGCTATCGGAAGTGTTGGATAGTGTCGATCCGAAAGGACCCGCATGTGTTAAGGCCCAACCCCTGGGCTCCTTCTTTTATGTGTCTGTGTCCCGGCCATCCATCCATCCATCCATCCATCCATCCATCCGTTCATCCATTTGTGTCCGCACTCATTTGAGTCCCGCATAAATCAATTGCACTTGTCATCAACTCAATTAATTTTTGGCAAACAAAGTGCAGTAAATCAATTGCTTTGGCAGCTGGGCCAACGGGTCATGGCGTGGACATTGCCACTGTCCTTTGACCCATCCTTCCATGCTCACAGCGCCGCTTAACCCACTGCAGGAAGCGTCATTAAAAAGTATATAACTTGAATTTGCGTTTTATATGTTGTGAGTAATTTTATTAAATATTTTAAAGGGTAACTCAAGGAGGTTTTTAATACCCGTAATAAGAATACCTCGGTATTGCACTTAATATTTATATTATAAATGGTTTTATTAAAAATGTTTTAGGTATTTTAAAGAAGGCTTTTTGTATCACTTAAAAGTACAAAAATTATGAGAAGGTTGAATGATTTATATAATATATTTTTTAACATATTTAATAATATGTATTTTTTGTACAAAAACTATTATAAGGCTGGAGATTATAAATAAAATAAGAGATCATTTTTGAGATTAAATAAGGAAGCTTTTTATACTAATTTAAACTTTTATATTAAAGGGAAGGGTAGTTTATTTTATTTAATTAATTTGTTGATGCCATAAATATGTATTTCTTCGTTCTTGTTTGTTGATAATAGTATTCAATATTTTTTAAGCTTAGGGTGCTATAAATGTTCAAAATTAAATAGTTTAAGTTTCAGAAATTGTTTATCTCTTATTATAAATATTATATTAATATTCCTTTAAAATACTAATATTAAAAATAAAAAGCCTAGACCCCTGGCCATAATAGGGTTAACTTCCTTGTCTGGACACAAGTTTTTTTGTGCAGTGCCCTGTGTCCTGTGCTGTTTGCTTTTGTTGGTTTTGCTTTCTTTCTGCATTTGTCATTGGCATTTTTTTGCGCCCTCAGTCGCGAAAAGGACATTCGGGCAGCGGAGGGGGAATGTCCATTTTATGAGCCGCCCCATGCATGTTGACACTGTATCAAATGGGGTTAAAAAGTGATTAAAGTAGGTTTGGCAAATGTCAACAATGTTTATACCATCGGCAGGCGCAGGCAGGCAGGCAGGCTGTCCTGCCAGCCAGCCAGGACCTCCTGCCCAGGGCTTAGGCGTGTAACTGTCGTCGGAGTGCCGCTGACGTTTCGGTATGTAATCCCCATACCCCTGGCTCCTGTATCTGTATCTGTATATTTTTTTCACAATACCAATGCGAGCTGTTCGCTCGTTTGGCGCCCCGATTCGATTTGCAATTTTTTACGGGGGACATGGCGTGTCCTTTGGGGAATTTCAGGGAGTGTCAGCGTTAAATTATGCAATTTTTTCGTTGTTTTCGCTTTCGGTAAATTGAATTTATGCATTTGCATTTGCATTTGATGGAAAAAAATAAATGAAACCATATCGAATATCAATTTAATGGGCGGCCTGAATGGATACTAAAGTAATTGCTTTTGTTCAAGGCATTATTTAATTTTAAAAATATCAACGGGCTAATAATTCTCTTGTTCCTTTTTCAATATGATTTTTGATTGGATATTTTCTATTTATATATAATTTTCCTTGGCAAATCTCAGCTCTCTTCTCTGCAAAGTATCTCTGCGCTGATGGCATCTAAAACTATTTACTTAGCCGTCTCCGCTTTTGCACCCTTTGGGGACGAGGGAATCCCCCTCGTTTCCCATTTTCCCCCAGCTTTTCGGTCATATGTCATGCTTGGGCAGGCGATTTATTCTCAACGAAATACTCTTAAAAATGTTGCGTATACGTACATAAAATGCAAAATGCACAGAGAGGGCCCGCCGTCGAGAGATGAGAACCCAAAGCCAAACAGACAGCAGGGCAAACAGCTTGGATCAGGATCTGGATCTGTGAGTGTGTGTGTGTGTGGGCCTCCAGGATAGTTGCATATATAAATTACACACCCACATATATAAATTACCTTTTGATAAATCTGAGTCGTCAGGCCGAGAGCCGAAAACAGCAAACAGAAACAAAACATATAGAAAAATGTAAGCTCCAAGAAGGGCTGGGCCTTGAGATTTCGATAATTCTATACAGCTTTCTTATAAAATATCGATAAATATATCTAAGTAGATTTGATTGATACTTTTAGTAATTTTAAAGGAATATCTAGCTAAGCTTAAGGTTATATTTACATTTTATTAATTTATTCTTTAGTAATCACGTTAAAAAAGCAATATAAAATGATAACTTTATTTAATCGATATTATATAGATATGTATCGAAGCTGATTTCACGATATTTTAAATCCAATTTAATGAAGGGTTGTTTCTTATAGATTTTATATTTACTTTATCAATATCAATATGTATTCTTAAGTAATCACATCGAATTTGCAAAATAATATGTAATCTTTATGAAATCGATATTAAACCGATATGTATCGAAGCTGATTTCTCGATATTTTTAATCCAATTCAATTAAGGGGTTTTTTTTATAGATATTATTTACTTAATCAAGATCAATAGTTATTCTTAAGTATTCACACAAAATAATATGTAATCTTTAATAAATCGATATTATACCGATATGTATCGAAGCTGATTTCAAGATATTTTTAATCCAATTTAATAAAGGTTTTTTTTATAGATATTATTTACTTAATCAAGATCAATAGTTATTCTTAAGTAATCACACAAAAATATATGTAATCTTTAGTAAATCGATAGCATATCGATATATATCAAAGCTGATTTCTCGATATTTTTGATCCAATTTAATGAGGGATTATTTTTAGATAAATATTAACTTAACTTAATATAATTAACTAATTTTGAACTTTATTTTGCAACATTTTGTAAAGAAATCAAAACTTTTAACAAGTTGATAATTATTCAATATATATTTTTGTTATCGATATATTTTAAAGCTCATCTCTAGAGCCCCTTCGTAGGGGCAAGAAAGGGCAAGAGACCTCTGGCTGAGTTGCACAGTTGAGAAATCTTTTCGAACGTAAATCAATCCGTGCAGCTACATCATCGTCCGACGGACGACGTTCTTCCGGCTCAGGTCCCCACATTTGGGGGCCCATCCCTGCTTGGCTTCGGAGTGCACCAATTGCTTTTCTTGATTGTTTTGTGGGCTGGCCCTCTCTGGACCAGTGCCACATATCGAAATGCAAATTCAACTTGCAGTTAGAATATCCTACGGAGCCCGGGCAGGAGGCATTAGGGGGAGGCTCCTCCGGCTGGTAAACAAAACTCCACAAAACGATAACGACACTCATCATCAACCAAAGTCGGATTTCGGGGACTGGCCGGGGTCGGAATGCTCCACCTTGGCCCCCCGCCTTTTGCCTTTCGCCTTTCGCATGCATTTCAGAAACGCAACAGTAAAGGCAATTTTTGGGCCCTGGCCACAATTCGTTTACTTTCTGCAATGGATGCCCAGTCCGAGTCCGAGTGCGAGTGCTTCTCCGAGCTTTCCCGCTTTCCCGCTTTCCCACTTTTCCCACTCATTTTTCCTAGGGACAATCATCCTCCTCAGACGTTGGGCCTGGCCCGGGCTGGGTTGCATTTTCCGTTTTCGTTTACGCATCGTTTGAAATTTCTATGAATTGTAGATGCAATCGTCCAGGCCATGGGTCCTGCCTAAGACTCATGTGTTACATGTGCTCCTGCTTACTCCTAGTACCAGGACCCGGACCAGACCCCCCGGTTATGGTTCACGAACCCAACCGACCCCAAAAGTCAGTGGAGTGCATTTCACTTGCAGTGCATTTGGTAAGCTCACGACGAAGGCAAAGTTGACGATTCTCCAGCTCTCTGTTTTTGTGGCCAGGCTTCGGTCCAGGCAATGCAAATTGAAAACCTCCAGCTCCTCCTGCTCCTCCCAGGAGGGAGCTTGCCCCTCCACAAGAAGCTGAAAGCCGGAGCGAAAGAAATGTACAGTTGGCCCCGTTTGCTGGCCGGCCAAAGGGATTAGAGTGAGAGGAAATGGTAACTGGTAGCTGGAAAGTGGGAACTGGTAGCTGGTAGCTGGGAACTGGGAACTGCTACTGGTACCGGTAGCGGGGCCAATCTTTCATGACGAAACAAATATCCTCATAATTCAACAGGAAAATTGCCCCGCAGTTGGCAGACCCTGAAGGATGCACTCTGCAAAAATTTGTTTAGTGCAGAAAATATATCTTTAACGGACTTGTAGTTTTAATTAGTCAAACAACAGATAGATTTCATTACATAATAATTTATTTCTTTGGCAAACAAACTATTGGTTAACTTAACCTGCGCTTCTAATTTCCAACTTATTATAAACGCACTTTTAATAGTTTTTAAATTAATTATAAATAAAATATTAAAAAAAACGAATTTACTTAACTGGAGGTTAGTCAGGCGTCGAACTGTAAGCTTAACCTGCACTTATAGTTCCCAAGTTGTAGCGGAAAATGTGAAATATATTACAAATAAAAACATTATTATTTTTATACGATTATAAAAAAAGGAATTAACCATAAACAAAGTAATAATAAACAACAAAATATAAACAATAAAAGTATCTGAAGTTAGCTTATGGTAATAATTTACTTCTTTGGGAAACAAACTATTGGTTAACTTAACCTGCGCTTCTAATTTCCAACTTGTGGTAAAACATGTATGTTATTATTATAAACTCATTTTTAATAGTTTTTAAAATTATTATTATAATTAAAATAATTAAAAATAAACGAATTTACTTAACTGGAGGTTAGACAGGCGTCGAACTGTGAGCTTAACCTGCACTTATAGTTCCCAAGTTGTAGCGGAAAATGTGAAATATATTACAAAGAAAAGCATTATTATTTTTATACAATTATAAAAAAGAAATTAACCAAAAACAAAGTAATAATAAACAGAAAAATATAAACAATATACGTATCTGGAGGTTAACTTAACCTACACTTATAATTCCCAAATTGCAACGGAAAAAGTGAGTTTATAAAGGAAAAAAAGTTGATACTTTAAAAAGGAAATATTATTATTTATAATGCATTTATTAAAGTAATAATAAGAAACCAATTAATATAAACAATACAAGTATCTGGAGGTTAGCTTAACCTACACTTATAATTCTCAAAAAATTCCAGGCAATTTTTAACCCTTCTCAGCTGCCTTCTATTCTGCCAGTGTACATCAGGGGCCTGAAACTGAGCCCGGGCCTATGAGGTTTTTCTGCGGCATCGTTTGTTACGCCTCGTGTTGCGGCGTTACGGGGCTATCCGAGTGAAGGAGTTGGACTGGAGGACTGAGCTGGGAGCACCGGAGGCCGAGACCCTTTGTTGGTTTCTGGTGATTTGCTTTGTCAGTGACAAAAATAATAACAGCCAGCCGCAGGCGAAGCCAAAGCTCCTTGCCCTGGCCATGTCAACCGGTGCAGGACCTGTTTCTGCTCCTGATTTGGATGCGGATTCGGACTCTGCCTGGCTCTGGCTCTGATTTTGATGCTGGCTCCCATATGTCAAGTCCCCTGGCCCAGCATGTGTGTGTGACCATTTTTAATTACCACAATTTGAATTTCTTGAATAACTATTTGGCCAGCAATCTGGATCTGGCAGGACTCTTTTTTCTTCTCTGTTTTTCTAGGCAAACAAATCGCTCTGACTGTCTGGCCAAGTCGCGTCCCATAAATAATCAAGCAATTATTTTGCTGTCAATTTCAACACGGCCGCCGAAAACGCACGAAGGACGAAGGATTCTCGCCGGTTCTCAGGTCTTTCAGTTACCAGTTCCCATGACTAAGGAATCCGGAGCGAGCAGCAGGGAGCGAGGAGCGAGGTTGGAACATGCAACCCGCTGAGTCCTTCGGACACGCTACACGGCCTTAAGGGGCAATAAATTCTTTCTGGCTGCGCCGGCCAAGAAATCTTAGAGGCACTTTTCAAAAAATTTTAAGGAAAATGCAAAAGCATTTAAAATAATTAGAAATATTTTTTAAAATCAAAAAATGAAGCCTAGACATTCATTTTAAATTATTAAAAAAAGAATTTCTTGATGGAACTAAAAAAAACTATTACTGACATATTTTGTCTGTCTTGGAAAATGCAGTTATTTAAAATAATTAAAAAATATATCTCAATATCAAAAAATGAAGCCTTGAAATTTATTTTAAGGTAATAAAAAAAGGATCTCTTGGTGGAACTAAAAAAAAACTATTTTCTTAGAGGCACTTCTCAAAAAATGTATAGAAAAATGGAAAGGCATTTAAAATAATTGAAAATAAATTTTAAAATTAAAAAATGAAGCCTGGAAGTTTATTTTAAATCAATAAAAAAAGGGATTTTTTGGTAGAAGCTATTTTTTATATATTTTCATAAATTTCTTTGCTCTTTAAATAACATTTATATATTTTTTTTAAGTGCACTCAATGCCTTTGTGCAACGACGCCAACTGAGAAGTCTCCAAGTCTGGCGGGCCTTTGGCCATAGTCTGTTGATTTTGTCGAGCGGCCCAAGGAAGCCAAAGCAATGTCCTGGAGGATGTGGAGCTTGGAAGCCTTTTGTGCCGTCCGTCTCCGTCTCCGTCCCCGTTTTCGATTCGATTTCACGGCCGTATATCATTGCGATTTCAGTTACAGTGCCGTGCACTCTCTCCATCTCCTTGGATATCTCTCTCTGTCTCTGGATTTCTGGCCGCCTTTCCCGGGGCGGAAGTCCTTTAGCAGATTATCTGCGCAGCCGAGTCCTGCCCGTGAATATATCCCGTGATTTGTAATTGAAGGGCGTGTTCGCTGTTCGAGGAGGAAAAAGCACTCGAAATAAAACCAGGATCCTCTAGCTGATTGCATTCGCAGAAAGGAAGACGGAGCACGGAAAAAGGAAGGCGTCGTAAGGAAGGGGCCGTTAAGTGATGCCAATGATTAACAACGGAAGTATAGATTTGGCCAGACTCTGGAGCTGCAACTGGAACTGGAACTGGAACTGGGGGGAATCGATGGCCTTGGCAGGGCTCTTAATGGCATTTGGCCATAAATCAAACCGATGCCTAATTGTCCAGCTTTAAGGGTTTCAATAGCTTCAAAGTAAGGGAATAAAAAGGAGGGACTATTAAAGACAAAAGATATATAGAATGAAAGTTAAATAATAAATAAAATAAAGAATGTTATGTTTTCATATTTGATTTTCTTACTTTGCTTTTTAGTTTCTCATATAATTTTTTTTATCCCCTTTTATTTATTATTTTTTTATTTTATTTATTTACCAATTCCTAAATATTTAAAAGCCTGGCTATAGGCTTATCTAGGAGGAAAACAATAAACGTAAATAACTTTCAATTGAATAGTTTTGTGGCGGCAAATTTACGTTAATCGTAAAATGTTTTGCGCAATTCTGGGCCGGGAAAAGGACTCGTACGAGGACGACAATGGTCCGCCATTAGCAGCATTATTCTTCCACTTCCCCGCCATAAAACTTCTCTACAAAATCCCCCCTATAAAGCCCCAATGAGAGACCCCAACTGGACCCCTTCTAGGGGTTACGCTTCCCTTTCCCATTTCCCATTTCCCATTTCCATGTTTGATTGTAATTTTGTAATTTTCCCAGTTTATTATCTGACAACATTATCGCACACACACTCGCATCCAAAAAGGACCCTTGTAACGGGACAACAAAACATTAAATTCTTGGCCGTCGCCATCGCTCTTATCTTGTGTCGCATAAAACGCCGAGTGAATTTTCCAACTTGCACACACTCGCCACACACGCACAACAAATAAACTCATCGAATTTCTCTTGTTAATTGAAATAAAACTATTTCCATCTCCAGCCACCCCGAGTCCCGAAAGTTTTCACTGCCCGGGCTTCGAGGGGGAAGGAACGGCAAAAAGGACACCCGAAAATATCAGATATTGCTAAGAAATAGGTCCTTTAAGAGATCTTAGATCAAATAATATTTACATGGAAATAAATAAATTAATTAAGAATTAATCAAGTAAATAATAACAACGCCTAACTTGGAAAATAAACAATTAATACATATTTATTTGTAAAAAAATAAGAAAAATATTTTATCCATTATAAGCAATATACAATTATATTAACATTAAAAAAAAAAAGTGTGACCTTGCCTTCTTAACCGTAAACAGTAACAATACAGTGTCATAACACCTTGAATATATTTATGAAACAAAGAAAGTTTACAAATTAAAAGTAGTCTACATTAATTAAAGTTTTAATTAAAAATAAATAAATATGAATGCTGGAAAGTTGAATATTATTGAACATTAAAAAAAAGAGTGTGACCTTGCCTTCTTCAACGTAAACAGTAAAAACACAGTGTCATAACACCTTGAGGATATTTTTGAAACAAAGAAAGTTTACAAATTAAAACTAGTATACATTAAAAAAAAGTTTCAAATAAAAATAAATAAATATGAATGCTGAAAAGTTGATCCTAGAGTTCCCATAAATATCTCCCTGCAGAGAAACCAAAATTCCATCAATCTTACATCCTTTAATCCTCCAGGAGAAAAAAACAAACAGAGTGTTCAATAAACTGCAAACAAAAAGCTCTAAAAAAAAGAGGAAAAATCACGACAAAATGTCAAGTGAGTTCCGTGGCCCTAATAAACTTAATCAAATTTCCAGCATCTACGTGCACTTGCTGCAGGCAGCTTCATCGTCCTTTTCCTTCCCTTTTGGTCCTGCCAATGTGTGACGTGACATACGATATTTGAGTTTGGAGTTTTGTGGCTTTTAACATGATTTTTTCTCCTTTTTTTTCCGCTGGCCCCCGCCTTTTGTGTCTGCCATCTATGAGGTGTTAATGCTTTGTAAAGTTTTTTTGCCCGAAAAGCAAACAAAAAAGCCGAATCAAAGGCCAAAGGAATGGGACACAAGAACCTGAACCTGAGAAAAAAAATGAAAGAGCAAAGAAATTGCCAGCCACAAAGCATTTTTATGAGCTTCGTGTGTGTGTCTCTCACTTAGTTGCTGCACTTTTCTTTTTGTTTTCAGCAATTTAAGTGGCTTTTACTTAGTAAAGGCCAAAAACTTGGCCTGAAGTTGGCCTGAGATTGGTAGAAACAGACAGGAAATTCAGGGGGAACTGATTGGGTAATACAAGTAAATAAATAAATGGTTAGGTGAATTTTTTAATATTAAAATAATAATAAGGAAGCCTTGGAAATTCCTGAATTAATTTATATAAAAAACCCATATCTAAGGACACTTAATAGGTGAATATTTAAATATTAAATTAATTATAAAGCCTGGGAAATTAATAAATTATTTTAAATAAAAACCCAGATCGGAGGACACTTGAAAAAATAATACAAGTAAATAAATAAAAGTTTAAGTGAATATTTAAATATTAAATGAATTATAAGGAAGCCTCGGAAATCTCTAAATTAATTTAAGTAAAAACCCAGATCGGAGGACACTTGAAACAATAATACAAGTAAATAAATAACAGGTTAAGTGAATTTTTAAATATAAAATTAATTATTAGAAAGCCTTGGAAATTCCTGAATTAATTTATATAAAAAACCTAGATCTAAGGACATTTAATAGGTGAATATTTAAATATTAAATGAATTACAAAGAAGCCTCGGAAATCCCAAAATGAATTTAAATAAAAACTCACAACTTCGGACACTTGAAACAATTTTGTAATATTTGGAAAATACATGGAATTAATGCCACGGTAACGGAAACTTAAAAACAAGGAGCGTAGTTGAGGGGAAAGCTCCCGGATGCTGCTTCATAGACTAAAAGATTCTCCTTAGATTCATCCTAGACTCTTCATTCTTCCTTCTGGCCCACCTCCGCCGGACAGCTTCCACTAACAAAAGCCCAGGGAGGTAGTCAGTTGTCAGTAAAGGCTGCTGGGCGGGCAGAGGGGCTGCCTCCCCCAAATAACGATCCCCTGAAGGATGTCAGATCACGCTGGCCAGGACGACCGTGATGTCGTCCGGTTTGCCGCCCGGCGCCACGATATTCATCTTGCGGGCATTCTGGCTGAACGGCGAATCGTACTCCTGATTCATGCTCAGGGTCCTGGCCATCAGGGCCAGGGAGTTGGCGGCCATCTGGAGGCGCATGGGATCCGCCACGCCGGCCACCGAACTGAGCACGTCCAGGAGCAGGTCCTGCGGCACATTGTCGTAGACGCCGTCGGTGGCCAGGAGCAGGACGTCGCCGCGCCGCGTCACAAACTGCTGGCAGTCGGCACAGTCCGGCGAGTCGATGAGGAAGTTCCCGTTGAGCGAAGGCGGCGGAGCGGCCAGCTGGTAGGGCGTGTTGAACTGATGCTGCTGCTCCAGGGAGCGGCAGAGGACGCGCCCGGATCGCACGGCCAGGAAGCCGCTGTCCCCAACGTTGGCCGTGTAAATGGTGCTGTCCTCGCGGTTCAGCCCCACCAGGCACACCGTGCAGCTGCCCAGAACGGGGCACTTTTGCTCCAGGAGATCCAGGTAGGCGCGACTCAGCAGCTGGTCCATGCGCCGGGCATCGAAGTGGCGGTAGGTGGACAGGCGATTGCAGGATCGCATCAGGAACAGGCTGAACTCGCCGGGGTCGATGCCGTAGGTCCGCCACCCACCGACGCCGTCGGCCACGCCCAGGGTGTCCGCCTGGGGCGAGGAGCTCTGGAACCAGGCATCCTCGCCGAACTTCCCTCGCTCGTACTTCGGGTACATGGCGTGATCCTTGGGGAAGCCACATACCACGCTCACCAGTCGCGGATAGCTTATCTTCCGCTCGCCCAGCAGCTTCTCCTCGCAGCGCAGGAAGTCGCCCTCGCCGCCCTGCGGCTGCTGCTGTTGCTGCTGGTGGGGAGTCAGCTGCTGGGCAGGCTGCCTCTGCTGCTGCTGCTGCTGCTGCCTCCTCCTGCGAGGATTGGCCCTGGTCAAGGGTTGAGGTTTAAGCTTAAAAAATTAAAAAAAATATTAATTACCTCCTTTCCTCCGCCGAGGCCTCCAAGACGTTGCCGCCCATCAGCTGCCAGATCGTGCGCAGGAGCTGGCCGCCCATGTAGGTGGCCATGATGGCCATGCCCAGCAGCTGCTCGCAGTAGCCGCGCAGGCAGCGCTGGAGAGGATTGCGGTTCCCCTGGATCTCCAGGCTCAGATCCACGTCCATTCTGTGTCTCTACCTTGGGTAGGTTTACGGTTACGGACTGGAGGTTCAGGGATATGTGAATATATGTGTGTGTTTCTCAAACGAATACCGAACGAAAACTGAATTTTCTGAAGGGGAATGTGTCTCTAAGTGTCCAGACCAGGATTACATACCAGGCGGAGCCTGCTCTTTTCTTAAAAAAAATATTTTTTTAATGTTAAAGTACTCGGAACATTTAATCTGTATTTTATATTTAATTTTAAACAAAGCTTCCATTTTCTAATCATTTATCTTAGCATTATCTTTTATAAAAAAATATTAATTTAAGGTTTAAATACTCGAAGAAATTAATCTGTATTTTATATTTGATTTTAATCCGATCTTCCATTTTCTAAGCATTTATCTTTGTAAAAAAATACTTATTTAATGTTAAAATACTCGGAGAATTTAATATGATTTGATTTTAACCAGATCTTCCAATTTCTAAGCCTTTATCTTGCTATTATCCTGCCATTTTAAATCCCCCAAAACTCCACGCTCCATTTGATTTGTATTATAATTTTTGGTAGAACCGATACGAGTCCTGGCATCCAGGGTCCTTGCTCTCCCTCTCCCTCTCCCTCTCCCTCATACCCCCAAAAGAGCTCAACTCAATTATGCACAATTACGGGCGCAAACAGATGCCAGAAGTGGCGCCACATGGGAATTGCCCTCTCGGCCCCTGGATTTTTCGGGGCTTCCCCCCCGAAGGACTGGGCACTTTTTTGGGGTTCCCTGGGAATCGGAAAGCAGTCGCTGCAATTGCCATTACCATTGCCATTGAATTTCCAGTTGCAGTTGCAGTTGCCGCTGCCGGTTGCCGTTGCAGATGTGGCACTTGAATTGCATGCATAGCTCATTGCTTGCCACTCGACGGGGGCTGAAGTGCCGCAGCTGTTGGGTGGTGCTGGTGCACTGAGAAAAAAATATAGATACCTTAGTTTTCTAGAGGAAAAATTGGGATTTTAGAAGAGAAGTAAGAGAAAGAGTAATAAAGGAAATAAATTATAATCTAACATTAATTAGATTCTTATATTAATTATCTTTTCTTTTTATTTAAAATAAAATAATAACACCGAAAAACGAAGTTGGCTTCGCGCGAGACGTTGCGGTTGCCAGAGCAGTGCAAAGCATTAAATTTGAATGCTTTGCACTGCTCTGGCAACCGCACACTCGACCTCTCATTCTCTCTCTTCTCTCCTGCTGCTGCTCACGTCACATTTTCACTGTCTGTGTAGCGGCAGAGAATCGGCAGAGTTTTTACCAACCACATGTGGCGGGGGCTTGGGCATCACTAATTTAGATGAATGAAATATCTTTTTTAATTACTAGATAATTTAAGAAAGTATCCTTCATCCTTTAATAAATCCCCAAAGAAACATGCTATTTCAAAGAAAAGCCAGAGTCAGTTTTTCCTCATTAGTTTCCCTTTAAACCTTTTGGAAATTCTAGTCCAAGGCAAGCCTAGGGCTTTCTTAATTTATCTTATTTATTTTTTATTAAATTTTCTCGCAGTGTCCCAGGTCCACAATGCCATTGAATTGCTTAAATACTGGCATCGTCGTCATCGCTTAATGGCTTTGCCTTTTTTGGTTGCCATGTCCACTTGGGGGATCCCCCGTTACCAGTTCCCATCTTCCATCGCCCATCTCCCAAAAACGATGATGCAACATATGCGAGTGGCATGAATAAACGGCCTGCTTGACTGACTGAATGAATGAGCGAATGAACGAATGACTGACTGACTCTGGCCTGATATGAAGTGCAATCGATGCAAAAACGCTTTCGAGTGCCCAGCCAGTTAGTCAGGCATCCAAACCAACCATCCATCCATCCATCCAGCCATCCATCCATCCATCCAGACTAGACAATCCTGCAGCAGATGCAACTCCCCAGAGATGGGCAAGTGTGTGTGTGCGTCGGTGTGAAAGGATTATTCACACACTATTGATTTCAAATTGAGTTGACTTCAAATCCGTCTGAATTGACAGCAAGCAGCACATGGCAGCACACACACGCAGCCCTTTCCCGCTCCCCTAAAAGGCAGGAAGTTGACTAATGAATTTAATTTGCACTTGGGTGTTGAAGCAAATAGAGCAGCTCCGGCTCGAAGGACTCAAAGTCAGCCAGAGAGAGAGAGAGAGAGAGGAGGAGATGGCAGGAGCTGAGTGATTGACTGCCTCCGTCTTGCCTCCTGTAAGTAGGCAACTGTCTTGGCTCGAAGGACCCTGTTGTAGCCACAATTGATTGACATTGGCTGAATGCCACAAAATAGCTGACAAGCCTCCGCCGGATATTGGATTGCATTTACAGGCTCCTTCGATTAGGAAGCACCGTAAAAAAATATTTTAAAATTAGTTAGAAGGGTTTAAAGATGTAAAAAAAGGAATTTAGGGATTATTAATCTATTATTATATTTTAAATAGAAAGAAAATATAATTAATGCAAGAATCTAAATTATTTATGTATTTATAGAAAGAAATTATGTTAGGCATTTTTTCTATTTATAATATAATATAATATATTTCCTTTATTAATACCGTTTAATTCAAATCCGTTTTATTATAACAAACCCTTTAAATGCCTCCTTATAAACTTCCCTATATTAAAAGTTTCCCCAACTTTTTATGCCCAGTGCCTGGCTGCCGAGCAAAAGCACAAAAGGACCTCTGGGCAGCCGCAATTGTTGACTGACCAATGATCAATTTAATAGGAAAACAATATTGATAGCCGAGGACAAGAAGGAACAAAGAGGAGGAGAAATAAAATACCCATTGAATGGACAGGATGGCGAGTCCTCGGACTCGGACTCGGACTCGGACTCTGGAGGAGCGGAAGTGTTGCGGTTTCTGGCGGAGATTGGGGCAAACTCCTGGGCTTTGTTTGTTTGCCAGCAAAACTTGGCAAACTTCGGTGTTCCGAGTGTTTCGTTGTAACTAAATTTGAGGAGGACGAAAAGGGACAAAGGACAACACTTTCCCTTGGAGAGCTGGGACTTCGTTTGGTTTCTTGTGGTTTATTATTCACGCCTGAATTGATTGTAAATTAAAGTTTGCCCATGTCTCGGCCTGGGCGCTGTGCATTTTGAGGTCAGCCTATGGCAAAGTTTTCTTTTGTGGGTCCTGCGTGCCGAGTCCGGCCTTTGTCCTCGGCCACTCATCGCCCGGGTCCTTGATCCTGGCCGTATTAGAAGCCAAAAGGCATTCGAGTGCACATAAGACGATTACACATCATTTAACCGACGACGACGACGACGACGACGCACTGCAAAACTATGGAGCCCCCAAAAGGAGCCGTAATTGTTGCTCCTTCGACTCCCCGCCCACGCCCCCGACACCCTCAAGACTTTATTGACTGCGCCGCATATTGATTATGGTCCCCATATCCTGCTTGGGCTCCTTGGGAGTTCATTTGCCATTTTCCTCCTCGACTTTGCTCGACTTGATTGCCGGCATTTGTCGTTTTGTGTTTAAAATTCAATCGCTGCACTCAAGTGTGTTTGGAATGTATTCATGTGCAAAGCTTCAGTCTTCTCAATATATATATTTGTATATATATACATCGTATCCCTCCTCCTGAGACGAAAATTAATTTGGTGTTAATTCAGTGAAAGTGAAAGACTTGAGGACTTTAAGGAGACTTCTATTGATTGGCCTCAGAAACTTTAAAGGGAGAACTATAAGAGGTTTTTGGGTATTTAATATTCTAGTGTCTGGTTTTAATTTATTTTTGTACCCTTGGTAGGTATTAAAATCTTAGTCAGTCTGGTCACTCTTTAATTTACTGAGGAATTCGATTTTCAAGAAGAAATGTAACAAGTTAAAAGGTATTAATAAAGTTTAGAAAAATAAATCCTAAATAAGCGTTAAATTTTGAATTCACTTTTAACTGTTTTTTTAATAATTAAAAATCCCAAATTCCCAACTCTAGATAGCCTTGGCATATGCGGTCACATTAAAGTCTGGCTGCTCATCAACTCGACCAGATTTAATTAGTCGGTTTTTGGACCACCAACGGAGACGGTTCTCCTGCCAGCAAGCACTCCTTATTTTATTTAACATTTCATTTAAATATTCAAAGTTTCAATTTTGTTCCTTTTATTTTATTTTATTTAATTATTTCGTAGAACCTCGTCTGGCAGCCCACTTTTAAGCTCCTTGGTGTTGTACTTATTTTTTCCAATTCCCTAATAAGTTTTCTTTTATTTCATATATTTATTTTTTCATATATATATATTTATTTTTTAATTTAATTAATCAAAAAGACTGAGACCTGGAAATATTGGTACCATTATCTCAGACTGAGCTTTGTTCTACTTTATTTTTGTATAATTATTTATTTTATATTATCTTTCCTCTTAGTTTCTCTTTTCCTTAATTTATTTTTGTTATTCAATAAAATATTATTTGCCGCATTTGTGAGTAGTATTGTAAAAATTCCAAGGAGTTTAAATTTATTAATAATAAAGAATATAAAGAAGTATACATTATGTATACCTTGTGTCTATAAATTTATTATTTAAACATTTAATACTTAGTATTAACGATTGAACTTAATATTTGAACCTAATATGTTTGCAGAGAAGCTTGACTTTTGTGGAAACAGTGTGACCAAAGTCGTTTGTGTTAGAATGTGTTAGTGTTGCCAGATAGCGAATATTTACCAAGAAAACTCAAATCCATTTTCATTTAAAAAATAGTTTCTTCAATAGCAATCCCTGAACTTTATTTCAAATTCCCTTTTCACCTTACCTAGGGCTCTGATGTCCCATTTTCACATTCAAAAGCAAAGGAAACACAGCATTTTCTCGACGACACTGAAGGACAGTGGCAACTCCGATCCCGATTCCCAACCGAAATGCAGACCAGCACCGGCAAGTTAACCGGCAAGGCCGTGGGTCAGTCGCGGTGGCTCCTGGTGGGCCTGGGCCTGGGCGTGGGCTTGGGCGTCTGCGGCTTGGCGGCCCAAATCTTTCTGCGCCGCTCGCCCGCCGCCGCTGCCACGGCCGCCACTCGGATCAGCCAGCTGTGGTCGCGTCTCGGGACCCTCGGGGCCAGGCAGTACTATCGCGGGGGTTTCCAGGTGAGCGAGCGAGAATTCTAAAAATATTATCAGGAATATACACTTGGCCGCATATTTCTGCGTACAGCACCATAAAAAATCAAAACTTTGACTTTAACGTCAAATAACTCTGCTCATATTTTGCACTGCGAATCAAAAATGGGTTCATTCCAATAGTCATCCAATTGGCCGTCTCCTTATATTTTCCCAGAATTATGCGCTTAGCGGTTTTCTTATAATAGCCATTTTACTCAAACTCCCTTAAAAAAAGCAGTCGCAAAAGTCTGCGTACAGCTAAGAAAATCATATTTTATTTGCGAATTAAAAGCGGTTCTGTTACCCTTTTTTGTGCAAACCTTCCTTCAGTCGTCTGGGCAAAGATTCCACTAATTTTTTTGTATCTCCTGGTGTGATTTTCTGCCATTCTTCAAAAATAACTGACTTAAGTACAGTTTTCGACGTAATCTTGGATTTTCTTATGCAACGCTCCAGAAGATCCTATACATTTTCAAAATAATTCAAGCCCGGAGATTGTGGTAGAGTTCGCAACTGTTTTTATACGTCATAAAGAAGCCAAGGCTTGATATTGTGGGCAGTATGTTTTAAGTCACTATCTTTTTTTAAATATAAAGTCTCTTTCCAGGCCCAACCGTTGGACACTTTCAACTAAATTTGCCGTTAATATGTCAGTGAAGTGCCTATGGTTTAGATTAGACTCTTAAACAGACAAATTGCCAACATCGTTGGCTGCCATACACCCCTATATATAACTCTGTCGGCTCCATGTTTAACAGTTGGCATTAAATTTTGCCTTTTCAGAGCTGTACCACTCTTCCGCCACACCATTTTTTTTTTTTCTCATCCCGGCAATGAGAAATATTCGTTCTTCCGAAAAAATTACCTTATCCAAGGCTCGGAAGGCTTTGAAATGTGGTTATTTGTGAAATCCATTCCTTATTCTAATTTGTTTCTGAGCTACAAGGTTTCTTCCTGGCCACACGACTTTTTTAACCACATTTTTTTATTGCCCATCGTATAGTATGACCTTATATGAATATGGAGAACGGTTCCTCAACTTAAAATTTCAACCCGTGGGCTGTCGATTTTAGATTGTTCTGAACTACTTAGAGAAATTTAGATTTTTCTCTGTTCTTTAACTAGCTTAGACGACCAGATTTGGGCGTCAATAAAATTGAGCCCGACGTTACGTATTTGGTAATGACTCTATGGACAGATAAGTGCGATCTGTTAATGGTTCTTACACTTTCCCGGTAACTTTTTGCCCTCAAGATGGAATTTCAGAATGATATTTCTTCCAACAACGCAAATCTCCTCTTCTTTGAACCCCATAGTGACAAATGCATATAAAACCAAATAAAAATTGATGATCCAATTAGGCAAAGCCAACTTTAAACCAAAGCATAATTGCATTGGACACTTAATGGCGATTTTTTTAGCTGTACGCAGACTTTTGCGACTGCTTTTTTTAAGGGAGTTTGAGTAAAATGGCTATTATAAGAAAACCGCTAAGCGCATAATTCTGGGAAAATATAAGGAGACGGCCAATTGAATGACTACTGGAATGAACCCATTTTTGATTCGCAGTGCAAAATATGAGCAGAGTTATTTGACGTTAAAGTCAAAGGTTTAATTTTAAATGGTTCTGTACGCAGAAATATGCGGCCAAGTGTATGTGTAAGTAAAGCACTTAAATATTTCACAAACGTTGAACATATTTGTTTTACATTTTTCACATTTAAAACAAGCTCTTAGATTGCTCTGTTTATTTATAAATATAAGAGCAATTTCAAAGTATTTTAAAAATGTTGGCAACTTTAAAGTGACTGAATTTCGATAAATCAAAGTGTTTGATTTATTTTCCGTTAGACTTAAATTTATTTATTAAGCATAGCACTAGAAATATATCTGTAAAAACAAATATATGAAGAAATGTAACTTGGAACTTCCCTTATTATTTTTGTTATTTAAAAGCCTTAAATCAAATTACAAATTAAGAACTACTTCACTTGCGTTGCATACAAATGAAAGTATCTATATTTTTTTAGAACGAATTAATAATAATTAATGTATTTCCTAATACCTTTAATGTTTAATCGTTTTTATTGCAAGTTCAACTGGCCTGCATATTCCCTTTTTCACATTTTAAAGACACTTTCATTGGAAAATCATTGTTAACTATTATAAAATACAAAAAATATAAATAAAAAGAGTATTTCAAGCTGTGGGTGACCGTTCCCTTTGATATTTTCTGTATTTCTGTTATTGTTTAACCGACGATGACGCCTCCGCATCTTTGTTTCTTTGTTTCGCCTTTGTTTTGCTTTTGGGGCACGCGCATCGGAAAAAGTAGCAATTTCCAAGAGCATTTATTTACAGCAGCCGGGCACTACTAATGTGGGTCAAATGCAGGGGATAGGAAAGTGTTTTGGTGCTGCTCTTAGGTTTTCTTTTCGGGTTTTTCCGCCGCCTTTTGACGCCTGATTGCTGCTAATTGGCGGCAAAATGGTCCAACAGCCAACGCATCTATGGCTGTCGGCTGTTCGCTTTGTTTGCCTGTTTATCCATCAGTCTGCTGTTTGTCTGCCATTCGCATGCAACTGTTTTTCCATAGATATTTTTCCACATTTTCCCATGTGGGTTAGGTCAATACATATGTGTGTCCTACCATGATGCTGATGCTAAAATAAACAAATATCTAAAAAGCATTTTCCCTTTTTCTTCTCCATAAAAAAGAGAACGAGAAATTCCTAAAATATCTTGGCCTAAAGTTGCGTTTCATGTTTTGACAAATGTCTTCTTCGAAAGTAATTTATTGCACAAGCCAAGTCGAGAATATGGACAAGCATTAATCATGCAATTTTTACGAGGTGAGATTCATAATGAGATTCGAGAAATTTTGGGAAAAATATTCAAGGAACGTGCATACTCTTTGGGGGATTTCTCGTAAAAAGCACGTTTGCGGCTCGAAGCTCACAACTAATTAAGCAAATCAAGATGCAAAAGATGGCTCTCAATAGATAAATGACTGTGTGACTGGCAGAGTGACCTCGACAGACACTGACTGACAGCCCCGACAGACAGCTGATGGCCTGATCTCCACGAGATCTGGACAAATTTGTATATGGATTCCGAATAGAAGAACGCGATTGCCAATCAAGTTGGCGGCGGCTCTTGCCACATTATGAGCTATGGCTGGGGACTGGACTGGGACTGGTTAGTGTATCCAACTCAGCCAGGCAGCTGCAACGGTATCAAATGTATCTTTTATGCGAATTTCCAAGAACAAAAATCTAGAATTCATGGTTGGAGGAACTTTGAGTGCAGAAAATATTGGTTTTATCCTTAGTAGTCTTTAATAATGTTTTAAAAGTATCTTAAACTCATCCCATTTATCGCCGTCAAATGCCAATTTAAACAGCAGTATTTTCCATTTTCCAACTCCCATTTTCCCTCCCACTCAGTGTCCCTGTTCGGCGATGGCTACATATCGATGCCGCTGCAGGAGGCCAAGATGTCAACGAACATCCGCGTCAAGTTTCGCACCCGCCAGGAGAACGCGCTGCTCTTCCTGGCCGCCGGCCGCACCGATTACTGCCTGCTGCGCCTGGAGAACGGCCTGATCAGCTTCGGCTATAAAATCGAACGGGATGTGGTGCAGGTGAGTTAGGATTGTTAACGGATAGATTCCACCTTACATATGACTGCAATTACTCGGATTCCGATTTCGATTACAGTTGCGTTCGCCCAAAAAGCAAAAGCTCAACGATCTGGAGTGGCACGACGTGGCGGTGCAGCGGTTCGAGAATAATATCACCTTGCAGGTGGACAGCTATATAATGCGAAAGCAGTTGCCGGGCGATCTCAGTGCCCTCAACATACACTTTGGGACATTTCTGGGTGGCGTTGGTGACTTTACGGCCGAGTTCTTGAACGATGTTGTCGGGTTCCGAGGCTGCATATCGGATGTGAGTATATGTAGCTAAGAATATAATTGAAAAACATTTTAAAATTATCTCAGAACTTAAGAAACGTATTACCTACACTAACAACAACTCCTTAAGCACCCAATAACAATTCAACAACAACTCGACAATAACTCAACAATAATCCTAACATACTCTACAACAACGTAATAAAAAATCAACAAGAACTTAATACCAATTTCACCAATGTTTCAACAACAAACTCAACAACATAGTTTACTGTACAACAATGTAATAAAAAATCAACAATTTCACCAACGTTTCAACAACAAACTTTACAACATAACAATAATAAAAAAAATAAAAAATAAAATAATAATAAAAAATCAACAACAACTCAATAACAATTTCACCAACGTTTCAACAACAAACTCAACAACATAATTTACTCTACAAAAACGTAATAAAAAATCAATAAGAACTCAATAACAATTTCACCAACGTTTCAACAACAAATTCAACAACATAATTTACTCTACAACAACGTAATAAAAAATCACCAACAACTCCTCAATAATAATTTCACCAACGTTTCAACAGCCAACTCAACATCATAATCTTTCGCAGGTCTTCTACAACAACATCAACATAATCAAGAGGGCCAAGGACAGGACGAGTCACACGACCAGCACTGGAATATCCTGGACCTGCAGCAGTGAGTTCGAGGGCACGACCGAGGACAGCATCAGCTTTCTCAAGAACGATTCCTATGCCCTGATGCTCAAGGAGTCGCATGCCATTGGAGAAACGTGAGTGCCTCTGGGGAAATAAATCTAATAATAAATATATGTTAGATCGGGGTCCCCCCCTCTTCACCCCTTTGCAGCCTTTCCCTCCAATTCCGCACCATGGCCTCTGCTGGCATAATATTCTTCAACGGCGGCTTTGATTTCGTACTCCTCGAGATCGAGGATCAGCGCCTGAAGGTGACCTTCAACAAGGCTGGGAGTCTGGTGCAATTTATGACCAACGAGTCCGTCTCGGACGGCAAGTGGCATCGGGTGCTGCTGCGTTACAACGCCGCCATCGCGGAGCTGATCCTCGACGAGGAAACCACCGGCGGCGGCGGCGGCGGCGGCGGCTATCGGGGAACGCATGCTAATGAGACCAAGGCGAGCATAAATCTCGAGAAGAGCGTCTTCTTTGGCGGCGTCCAGGAGGAGATGCGCCGCCGGCTCATCGGCAAGGGATTGCGAATCAACGAGATCAGCTTCAAGGGCTGCATGCGCGATATCCGGGTGAACGATCACCCTCTCGGCTTCGCCGAGATGAGCATCTCGCGGCACCTGGCCCTGGGCTGCCTGTGGAAGTACTCCTGCGTGGAGCACAATCCCTGCCTCAAGAGCGGCGTATGTAGCCAGCACGGCGTGGATGGCTTCATCTGCTACTGCGATCAGTCCTACTGCATCAAGGCCGACTTCCAGGGGCCCTTTAAGATCTTCACCGAAACGAGTCCGGAGCTGGAGCTGCTCTACGTCTCCCCCATGCAGCTCTTGGAGGGCGGCACAGCCTTCCTCTCGCCCCACTTCATCGACATTATCCTCGATCTTCGCCGCTACCCGAGCCTGAACGAGCAATCGATCATCTTCCATGTGGTGCATCAGCCCAAGTACGGACAGCTTCTGCAGTATTCCCCCGAGAAGACCAACTTTGTGCCCTGCCGAACCTTCAGTCTGGTTGACTTGGCCACGGACAAGCTGAAGTATGTGCACAATGGCCAGGAGAACTTCAACGACCATGCCACGCTGGACATGCAGGTCTTCGGGGACATCCACAAGATTCCAGAGAATATTCTGGGGAAGCACAGGTTCCTCCTGCACGCCAACATCACGCCCGTGAACGATCCGCCGCAGCTGAGGCTGCACCTGCACAAGATCCTCCGCGTGATTGAGGGCATCGAGAGGGTCCTCGACGTGGACCTGTTCAACATAGATGACCCGGACAGTGAGCCCGGGAGCCTGATATACACCATCTTGCCACCATCTCCCTCAAATCCCCAGGAGACTTTTGGCTGCTTCATGGTCGGCGGAGTGGCTACCTCCACCTTCTCGCAGGCCGATGTCAATGTGGGCAAGGTCTCGTATCTGTACAATTCCACCACCACGGAATCCTTTAGCTACCAACTCCAGCTCCAAGTGTCGGACGGCATAGAGACGAGTGACACTGTCTATCTGCCGGTATCGGTGCATCCCCTAGAGCTGCGGCTGGTGAACAACACCGGCCTGATCATGATCCACAAGAGTTCCCTCCCCCTCAGTCCCGCCAATCTCTCCATAGGGACCAATGCCCTGGACGAGCCGTCGATAGACATAAGGTACGACGTGGTGAAGGCGCCGCAGCACGGCGTGCTCCAGAGACTGCGCCAGATCGATGGCTCCTGGGTGAACGTGGACTGGTTCAGCGATAGCCAGCTGCTGCTCGGCCACATCCGCTATCTGCACAGCAGCGATTTTCCCTGGCAAGACGAATTCAAGGTGTGTAAAGAAGTAGGAATAGGAAACTTAAGAAAAGTGGGAAGTGGGAAAAGTGGTTAAAAAAGAGTAAAAAATGGGCATAAAAGCCAACTCAAGTTGGGCCATAAATGGGCAGGGAGCCAATAACACTAAGTTGCTAGATTTTGGGCGGTAACAAACTTTCTCTGGGAAGAGGTACTTTTATAGGGAAATCCCCCTATTAAGGCCTTTCTCGTTATACACATTTTCAGTCATTTTCCTTAAAAAAATCCAGGGGAATCAGGACTTATGAGGACTTTTCAGTCTGCGAAAGTTATTAATCCTGCTCATCATTATCGCTTCCCCAATTCCAAATCCCCTGCTGTCCAGTGTAGCCAACATAAAATTTGCATTGATTTCACTTTTTATGCCACAGTTTATTGCCTCGTTTGGCTTTGTGACCACGCAAACGTTCGACTTCCGCATCACCTTCACCCGGCTGCGCATTGCGAGCCACCGGCCATCGAGGATCGCGATCGATGGCAGCCGAGGAGGTGGCAGGGAGGTGGTGCTGACCAGCGAGATTCTCTCGTACGAGACCACGCCCATCGGCAGCTTCCCGCGCAGCGTGATCTTCAAGATAACGAAGCCCACTCGCTATGGCGGCATCTACGTGGAGGGCTCCCGGAAGGCGGCCAAGCAGCTGGACTCGTTCACCCAGCAGGACATAGACAAGCGGCGGATCCGCTACCAGACGCACCACACCAGCTACTCGCGGTTCACGGATCACCTGGAGTTCGTGGTCTCGGTGGCCGAGTGCGATGATGTGGCGGGATCGCTGGAGATCGACTATCGACCGCCCGAGGAGCTGGTCAACAAGCTGAGCTATCAGGCCCACGAGGCGCTCCAGGTGCAGGAGGGCGAGCGGGCGCTCATTACGAAGAACCACTTCGAGATTCGCTTCAACATCTACGAGAGCCTGCAGTTCCAGGTGAGCACGAGTCCCGAGCATGGGGTGATCTGCAAGTACGACGAGCAGACGGGCCTCACCACGCCCGTGAAGGTGTTTACTCTGGAGCAGCTGTTCCGGAACGACATATACTATTGCCACGATGATACCGAGTCCACGAGGGACGCCTTCGAGCTGCTCATCCTCTCCGGCGATGAGACGGATCTCCAGTTCGTCTCGAACATGGAGGTTCACATCAAGCTGGTCAACGACAACGAACCCTATCGCTCGGCCGAGCGGGTGTTCCATGTGGTGAGGAACGGCATCAGGACCCTCAATCCCACAGTCCTGCAGTACCTGGATGCGGATGTCAACACCAATCACACGGACATCCACTACATCCACGTGTCCAGCACGAACGGGGCCTTCTACAAGTCGGGTCACTTCATCGACGGCTTCAGCCAGGATGACATAGCCAACCGCCGGATTATGTTCCAGCACACGGGTCCGGATGCGGGCACCGCCTCCTTCATAGTCACGGATCGCGAGCACGAGGTGAATGGCCTGCTAGAGATCCGTGCCTCCGACCCCTTTGTCTCCATGCTGGCCACCAATGCCTCCATTGTGCAGGAGGGCAAGTTCGTGGTCCTCAAGAACAAGGACTTTATATTGGAGACGAATCTGGACATGAAGCTGGACGAGATATACTACGAGGTGATCAAGCCTCCCTCCTATGGCATTCTCATGTACCTGAGCCGGGCCAATGAGGGGGAAAATGGCACCACCACCTACAAGGCCACCAATTACACGTCGCTGAGTAACTTTACCCACCTGGACATTGAGCGCGAGAGGCTGGTGTACTGGAACACGGAGATTGCCTCGATGGACAAAGTCAGGTGAGTTTTCTTTCTTTCCTTTCCTTTCCCTTCCTTTAACATTTATCTCCTTGCCAGATATCGAGTTCACGTCAAGAACATAACAGCCGAGGGCGAGGTCATGTTCCGGATATATCCCTCGGCCTATTGGGAGCCCCTGCAAGTCAAGCAGAACCACACACTGTATGTGGAGGAGTCCACCAGTGTCCTCATATCCAGAGATGTCTTAGAGGTAGGCTAACAACCCATATCCCCATCCATAGCTAAATACCAAACATCTTTCCCCCTTTTTTATCTTTCTTAGGTGGTCCATCCCAACATCTCCCCTGGCGACATCACCTTTCTGGTGACTTCCTCGCCCATGCATGGCTACCTGGAGATGCAGTCCATGTCCTTCGACGACGAGTACAACTGCAAGGTCTTCGATCAGTCGTCGGTCAACACCGAAAAGATGTTCTATATCCAGGCTGGCGTCAATCAATCCACGGATTACTTTGTGTTCGACGTCACCAATGGCATCACCTGGCTCCGCCAACTGATGCTCAAGATCGTCATCATACCCGAGAAGCTGTACATGCACTCGAATATTATTTCCGTGGTCGAGGGCAAGACCGTCCAACTGAACCCCACGGACATCCAGCCCTATTCGGAGTACTATCGGGGCAAGATCCTGGAGTACATCGTGACCATCACAGCGAGTTCGGGTCACATATTGGCGGGGAACTCGAAGGTCAAGCGGTTTACCCAGAAGCAGCTGGAGCAGGGCAGCATTCAGTATGTGCACAATGGCAGTGAGAACGCCACGGATACTATTACGTTGGTGGCCATGGCCAGGAACAAGGAGAGCGTGCCTTTCGAGCTGGAGTTTGCGGTGGTTCCGGTGAACGATGAGGAGCCCACGATACAGGTCAATACGGGTCTGCAGGTGTGGAATGGCGGTCGTTATGTCATCAGGAATACGGATCTGTGTAAGTTGAGGGAACTTTACTTTTAAATTAATATGAATGTGATATCATATATATAAGCAGCATCCAAAAAGTAGGCAATAGATTTTCCCCCATTTGGGTGCTTACTTCTCTAATAATTAATTTATTTAAAATGTTAACTTGGGGTTACTTTACTTTTAAGAAATCCTTTATAATATGATATATTTTACATATTTATATATATTTATCTTACTTTGCAGTGGCTCAGGACTACGACACTCCACCGGAGAATCTCACCTTTGTGGTCCACCACATGTACGGCGGTTACCTGGCCCGAAAGTCCGCTCCGCAGCACAAGATCGAGCAGTTCACTCAGGGCCAGGTGAATCGCGAGGAGATCTACTTCATGCACGACTCCAACTCGAGGAGGAACGAACTGTCCTTCATAGTGACCGATGGCCTGTTCAACACCTCAACCCAGATGCTGAACATCGAGATCAAGCCCATTGAGATCCTGGCCGAGCACAACGAGAACCTCCACGTATTCCCGCTAACCAAGAAGCAGATCCTTCGCGATCATCTCCACTTCAAGTGCTCCGACGAGGAGCGGGAGATACGCTATAACATCACGGTCCCGCCCAGTCTGGGCCGCATAGTGAACGAGTTTCTGGACAATGGCTTCACGAAAGAGGTCAGTGAGTTCACCCAGACCGATGTGGACAATGGCCACATATTCTACGAGCACACGGCTGTCATCATGGAGTTTCGCATCAACGATTCCTTCTACTTCGACGTGGTGGCCGAGCGGAGTGATCGCTTGCTGGACCAAAAGTTCAACATAGAGATATCGGTTTCCTCTGGCGGCCTGCTGAGATTTCTGCCCGTAAATAAGCTCTCAGTGGATGAGGGTGGCTCGGTTCCCATTAGGCTGGATTTCTCAAAGATTCTGGAGTATTTGAAGACCAAGGCTGGCATAAATAATCCCGAGCTGTTCATAGAAGCGATACAGAAACCCTCACATGGCAACATAGGCCTGGGCCATGAGTTTAGGAACATGCAAAGGTATCATCCGAGTGATTTTTTCACCAAGAAGGTTTACTATATACACGATCACTCGGACACCTTGGAGGACACCATTCTGATGTCGGTTTATCTCACGCAGGGGTGAGCTTTTCCATTTAGTTTTTCCTTTAAGTCGAATTTTAATTTTAACTTTATGTTTTTCAGTAACATTTTCCTGTGCAACCTGACCATTCCGGTGTCCATCAATCCCATCAACGACCAGCCCTTCCACCTGATCACCCACCTGCCCCAGATGACGGTTGTGGAGGGCGAGAACCGCACCATAACCAGGAACGACTTGCTCACCGAGGACGCGGACACACCGCCCGAGGAGATCATGTACGATGTGATGAGCGGGCCCACCCTGGGGGTTCTCAAGAAGATCACGAACGATGGCCAGGTGGAGGACCTGCTGGCCTTCTCGAACCAGTTCACGCAGGCGGACATTAACAACGATCGGATCGTGTACGTGCACTTTGGCACGCCGCAGTCCACCACCTTTTGCTTCACTGTCTCCGACGGACAGTCGAATGCGGCCTACGAGATATTCACCATCAGGATAGCCCCCGTTAGTCTCACTCCCGCGGCTGTGCAGCTGCCAGTGAGGGTCCAGCAGGGCGCCACCAGTGCCCCCATGAAGCTGGATCACATTGGAGTCGCGACGAATGTCCGGGTGGAGCGGCTGTCCTACAACGTCACCAACTCCCCCCTGTACGGGATCATAGTCTTCAAGCATCAGCCCACGCTGAGGTTCAACCAGCAGCAGCTGGAGACCGCGCAGATAACCTACATGCAAACGGATCTGAGTCGGTCCAACGACACCTTCCAGGTGAGCGCCTATGTGCCGGGCACCAACTACGCCGCCCAGGTGGATGTGGTGATGGAGGTGGAGCCCGTAATCCAAATCAATGACATTGTAATGAGGGAGACTGCCCTCGCCGGGGGAAAGGTGAAGCTCCTGCCCTCACTGGACAACGACAATCCGCTGTCCCTGAAGCTGAACAAGTTCAATCCCAAGTTCGTGATCACCAAGCTGCCGGCAACGGGCCAGATCCGGAAGATAATCCGCAGCACGGGCCTCACATCCGATGGCCAGAACGAGAGGTCCACGAATATATTCTCCTACAAGGAACTGCGCAGTGGCGTGGTCTACTTTGTGCCCCACTCGTCGGTGGAGGAAACCGAGCCGGACAGCGACACCTTCGACTATCAGCTCCTCATCAAGACAGTGCAGCCGGCACAGGCCTCGGTGCTGATAGAGTACAGGAGCAGGCAGGAGGAGACGGAGACGGTTCACCTGGGCAATGCCGGTGGCTTGTCCATCAATTACCTGGCGGTCGGCTGTGCCGTATTTATCGTCTTAATCTGCCTGCTCATCGTCCTGTTGATCCTGAAAATCCGCAAGCTGAGGAAGCACAAGGCGGACATATCCAAGGACCAGCCGCCGGCCTTGCCCTGTCCCCCGGACCTGACTTCCGTGAGTCCGCAGCACCACCTGCACCACCACAGCCATCACAGCCACAGCCACCACTACGCCAGCTCCGAGGCGGACTCTGTGCCGGCCACCGGCAACTCCACTCCCCTGCCCGGCTTTAGCAATATTCCGCACTGCAAGATCATACCCGTGGAGTCGTACAAGCACGAGTTCCCCGACTACGATCCCGACGATCCCGAGGAGGAGACGGACGACCAGTGCGATCCGCAGCAGATGATGCTGCCGCAGCGCTACAATCCCTACCACCTGGAGCACGATGCCTGGAGCTCCTCCTGCGACATGGCCAACGACTTTGCGGGCTATGCCTCCGTGCCGCAGAGCATCTCCGGATCGGTCAGCTCTCCGCCCTCGGCGCCGCCCACAAATCCCTTGCTACGAAGGAATCAGTATTGGGTTTAAGATGAATCGAAAGGAAAATAAACTAAAAGAGGGATCAAAATACAGTGGAACTCTGCCAAGAACATTAAAGGAAACTTGAATGAAATTTGTTCATTTTTAAGTTCATTTTGAAATACAAAAATTTATCAAGAATCCTTAGCTCGTTCTACCGGGAGAAGCTCCACTGTATAATTTAAAACGCGGTTCAAAAAGGTTCAAACTGGTTTGGAATTATTAGTCTTAGGTTATTTATTTAAGTCTAAGCTTACACTTAAGGCTGATTTATGAGATTCGTTAGGGATTAGACAGTGAAAGCATTTTATAACATCATACAAGCAATTTTTATATATATTTATATATAAAGTTTAGTACATATATGTAATCCAAAACATATCTGACGTGTCATATACAAACAAACGATTAGAATTAGCAAAGAATTAAAGAGTTATACTCAAAAAGCCAACTTAACTTTAGACTTAGAGCATTGTGTTTGCCAACGTGGAATACTTATTACAATAAATGACAATATTGTTAAGCGGAATTTTTGTTGTTTCAATCATAATTTTGCGGGGATAAGCGGGGAGAGAAGAAGGTTTAAAGGTAATAAGGCAATAAAGTGATATTTTATACTAAAAAGAGTTTTCTTTTGAATTAAACTGATTCGAATAAAAGCAAAGTTCAGTACATACTATTACTTGAGGCTCCTACAAATATTTCAAGGGTATTATAAAATAAAATATATTATTTTGTTGTTAACAACAAGTTCTTTAAATATTCTTCAAACAAATTTTTATTATATATAAATTACAAAAATATTTCACAAGTTGTTCTTACAAACTCTTACAGTATGATTATGAAGTTACAGTTTGTACTTAGTTAAGTTAAGTATGAAGGCCGCAGTATATATAACATATATAGGAAGATTACAGATTCTAATTTATTTATTAGAAGAATGAAGCTGGTAGGTATTAGCTTATTCTTTCAAAAATGTATGTACCTTTTTTTGCCCAATGAATCTTTCTTCAATTTATGGAAGTTCTTCAGTTTCTTAAATTAGTGTACATTTAATTTATACAGTTGGTAAGCTAATTAAGTAAATAGGGCCGCATTGGGATTAAGTACTGCCAATAGCCACATATAAACTATTACTAAATTACTTAGGCCAATTCCATTCCTATCAAATAATCAATTTGCTCAAAATTAATAGCATTTGAGTGAGATTTTTAATCTTAAGCATTATTAAAGGTTTAAAGCCGAAATTCTCGCTGGGCTTTCACATTAATTGATTGGAATCGGAAGCGGAAATTAGAAAATTTACACGAATATCACAACGATTCAATGTGATGCACATTTTGCCATCGCTGGACTCGATTCAAGTTGAAGAGATTGCTTCGAGTATGTGATATGGCTTTAGAAAGCGACTCCGGAGGAGGCTGTGTTATTGTTGGGCTTCTCGGAAACCGGCGTCACGACCATGGCCTGATTGTCGTATCCGTAGCCCACCTCCGTCACTATGGTGGTGGGCGTGGTGCTATTCTCCGCCGGGTAGCGAGTGCTCACCGGCGTTGTCATAGTGAGCACTGAGCCCTCGGCGACACCTGCCATAAATCAAGGGAATAAGACTCAGTGAGATGTTGACCGGACAGTGAGAACCAGGTAGCAGGATCCTTACACTTACCTGCCACACTGTAGATCTGCGAATGCGCCTGCTCAATGTCGCTGCCATGGTGGCGGTTGATGGCATTTAGGTTTTGTATAGTGGTGGCATTGAGGTCCTTTCCGTTCGCCGTCGCCGAATGCGGATGCGGAAATGCCTTGGTCTGCAGGCGCTGCAGCAGCCTCTGGATGCATCTCTTGTGGAAAGTCCAACGCAGGCACTGGAACAAGCAGCGAACAGCGAACAGGGTGAGCAGGATGGTCAGCAGCAGCAGGATCAGGTGCTGAGTCCTTGCCAGGTCATGGATCTCCGCCTTCAGGGGCTCGAATCTGTTGAAATCTGAGGTGAGGGAAGAGAAACTAAGTCAGAAATTGTAAAGGATAAGTGCTTAAATGTATGGCCTAGAAACATTCTATGCTTTTCTTAATGTGTGCTAAGACAATCAAAAAACGGGGAAGGCTTTATCTCACAGATAAAGTATTTATTAATCATGCATTTTATGTATTTCACAAAGCATTTTATTAAATTAATAGAAAACTCTGCTTGTACTAATTTCCATCAACTTCTTTGAACTTTTTTTCTTTCTGTGTTTCTGAAGACAGTAAGATTATTAATTAAAGCAACTCACGAGGGATGAGCTAAGCTTGAGGGGGACTGCTCATAAGCTCTGTAATTACAATACAATTGAAGGCTGCTTGAAAAACCAGATATTATAATAAACTCCCCGAATTGCCCTATTGATTATATAGTTAAAGCTGATCTAATCGTTGGGGAATCCATAATATATATAAAGCAAGAGTAAAGAGTGTTTCCAACTTGGAAAAAAATGTTCTTTTGCTTTGTTATATCAATTTAAATTTTTTTAATTATTAATAAATTAAATTAAAATTCCTAAATTAATATGAAAATATGCGAAATAGACTTTAAAAAATCCCCAATAAATATTTTCAAGAAGATCGTACTCTTCTATTTTATATCTATATATTAATAGGCTAAGCCTTTTTTAGTAATCCCTTTTTCCCCTACTTCCCGTTAACCGATTTTGAAACGGAATATACCATTCGATTCGTATTAATTTGTAGATGTGCAGAATATGAAAAAAAATTGAATTTGACAATGTTACCTGTTAAGTGCAGGTAAACGAGAAATACGTATATGAAGCATACGAAACGGAAACAACAACAATTTAACGAAGCAAGCATTGGAAATCTTTTCCGTTCTATTGCGATAAATCAAAAGTTGTTCAAATTTAAGCAGAAAAAACTGGAGAAAATTGGTGAGTTTGGCAAAAGTGAATTGTGAATCCAAAGAACGTGGTTATTTTGAAAAGATAATTTCAGAATTGGTGGGGGATTTTCCCCCACTGGGCGATCCTAGTTTTATATATTCTGTCTATATTTTCTTATAAAAATATCAATTAAACCCCCCTATTTTTTAGCTTCCCCTAGGTACTTGCCGGAACATTCCTTGGCGCACGTTTCCGCCTGATAATTGTGCGATTTATTATCGCAAACGTTGATGCAGGGCTCGCAACTCTCCAAAAACGTAGAGCAGTACTCATCCAGCGGATGGCACATCTTTCCATGACAACTCTTCCCCGGAATACCATTGTTGAGAGCCGTTACCAGGCTAAAGCTGGGCAGCAACGAGGCTCCAATGGAGAGTGATAATGGACGCATTTCCTTGCCGGACATGTGTGTGACGTATTTTTTCTATATTTATTACTGGTACTTAGTTAATTTCCAAGCAATTTCCGCTACGCTCAAGTGCCGTTTACATAACACTTTGCCGCTCTCCTCCAAAGGTTTTGTTTTGTTTTGTTTTTTTTTTTTTAATTATTACTTTTTAAATGCAAGCCAAAAGGTGTGTGATTCATGCTCCACCGACGCTGGCTGACTGACTAACTGACTAACTTCTTTTTTTAATTGTTGGCTTCTGGAGTCTGAGTCTCTTTAGGCCTTTGTAGGTGTGTTGGTGCAAAACGGGTTTTATCTTGGCCAGGTTTCACTGCATTTTTCAACGCTTTTCGCGGGCTTTCCACACATTTCACAGGTTTTGTTAGGAGATTTTTAAAAGCACTTTATTCATATATTGTTTATTATTTTATTTAGTTATTTTTTTAATAAAAAAAAGTTTTTCCTGGATGTCACGCTCTGGACGTGCGTGTTTTACGAAGCGTTTTGAGCCACATTCAACTCGTTACTGGCCGGAATGCCTCGGCGCGTCGATCGCTCGCTGTTACCAATTACTCAGACAGACACCAACACACTGGCAGCAGTCGAAACCCACACACTGGCAGTTTGACTTGACTTTTGTTTACCTTTTTTCGATGCGAAAGTATCTCTGTATCTATGATATCTCGCAGGTAGCTTTGAGTGGAAACTAGCTCCCGACTCACGACTCCCGAAGGCGCACTACTTTGAACCCGGCTTCAGTTCCTCCAATCTCGGCAACATTTCGCCTAATGAAGGTAGAGATCAGCGAGAAACTGGACAGAGCTCGGGAAAAATGGGCGAAAATAAATACAAATATCGAATTCCACTCACAGCCACTCAGCCAGCAATGTTTGTTTACACTTCTTCCAGCTTATCACTGAAATTCGAGATCTTCGATTCACTTGTTTACTGTTGGGTCTTATTTACATTATGCGTGAAACAATAAATTGATGAGGAAAGTGTGGACACCAAAAAATTATAAATTATATGTGAAGAGAAAAGATTTGTTCTAATTATTATACTTACATAGATACCCTTAATAAATTCATAAGAATCTGGAAGAGTATTTCTTGAAATTCCTTATAAGTTTTTCACGTGATAAATACCAACACCTGATGTCGTAGCTAAAAAACCCATACCTACAAAGAAAAAATTATAAATTCTAACGAGATAAGATTTTAAGATTACGGAAATTATTATACTTACATAGATAGCCTTAATAAATTCATAAGAATCTGGAAGAGTATTTCTTGAAATTCCTTATAAAAATATATTCAAATATTTTGGAAATACTTTACCTAGCTTTTCATGTGATAAATACCAACACTTAATGTCGTAGCTAAAAAACGCATACCTGCAAAGAGCAAATTATAAATTCTAACGAGCCAAATAATTCTGGTTGTTGTTACTTTCTTAAAACATTTTTTTTTTTTAATTTTTATTGACTCAAAAACCAGTTTTGAGAGTGGATTAGCTAAGGGTTTGGGACTTTACTAAGTGTTGCCAGGGGTGTGTAGCAAGGCTAAAGCAACCAGGAAAATGGGCAGCACTGAAAAATCCAAATAAAATCTTTTAAATTCTTAATAAGAAATTGAATGCTTCTAGAAAAATATGCTTTATAAATATATTTTAATTTAAACTTATAAATAGTACTCTACTTAATGAAAACTAATTGAATATCAAGGTTTTTTAGATAAATTTAAACGTTTCCTTTTAACAATTTTACTTCGAAGTGGGCAGCACTGGCCCGCTCACTCTCTCTCAGCGTTTTCCTCTCTGTATTTATGCTCACTTCCATTGCAGTCACGGTTTCAGATACTTTTGTATCTCGTTCCAGCTCGAGTGCCGCTTGCAGTGTTGTTGCCGCCGCTGCCGCTGCCGCCTCTAGTTTTGAGTCAAACAACATCCATCCATCCGTCCATCCATATTCATCCATTGAAACCATTCGCTGAGCGGCTTTCGCTGTGGAATGAGCTGCTTTCCGTTCGCTGCTGTTCGAAGTATATCTGGCGTATCTGCGAGATACAAAACAAATTGAAGCGCTTAAATGCAGCTGTCGTCGCTGCGTTGCGTTGCGCGCGTGTTTCCGAATGGAAATTGTGGAATTATAACAATTATTTATCGTGTGTGCAAAGTGTGAAAGTGAAATAGCCGCCGCCGCCGCCGCCTCGAGAGCGACAACGCAATTAAATGAAAATCGTGCAGATACAATATCTGTATATCTTTGCATCTTGGTATCTCAACAAGTGAGGCAAAAACAAAAGTCACTGAAGTGGAATGCGTCCTTGAGTTCGCCAGCTAAACACCTGTTTTTAGAACAGGATTGAAACCTTTTTCAAAATTAAATTATATATAAAAAATCCGAAAGAAATATCTGGTAAAATATAGAAAGAGAGCGAGAGAGTGTGCGGGCTTGAGATGAATAATTTCACAACCACAACAGCAGCCGCTCCTCCGACAACAGCCACAAAGGAATCGCTGCCCCGATCAGGACATGTTAATGAGGGTAAGCAAGCCATGGGTTAAGGCAAGGGCAACGCTCAGTCGGGCTTAAGGCAGCTCTCTGAGCTCGCAAATTGGTCGAACAATTTTGTACGCGGCATTGGATAATTGGAAATTGATTAGGTTCGAGTGGAGAAACAACGAACCGCATAGAAGTGATTAATTTGAGTTCTTTTCTCGAAATTCCTCTTGGACGTTTTCGTGCCCGCAATTTTGTGCTCTCAACAAATTGAAATTCCTTAAAAATAGTCCCTACCCTTGTGGTGTTTTATATATATATATTATTTTTTATATAAAATTTAATTCTTGTTTACTAAAGTAGTATCCATCTTTATACCTTCTTTTAAGTGAAATTCTCTACTCTTTATTAGCATTCAATTTTTCTTTAAAGAAATCTTTTAATAAATTAGATTCTATTGTTAAATGGAAGTATTTCCATCATTCTACCCTCTGTTTTAATTTCTTATTTCAAATAAATATCAATATCTTCCTAATAAATTCTTTTGTTTTACCAAGAATTAATAAATTCTTTAGTTCTCGACTTAATTCTATTGAAAGAAATCAGTTTATTAATGATGATAAATGTCATATAAATAGTTTCCTAGAACTTAAGTCCGGTTTCTGCTTGGCAAAAATTCTATACAGGCTTAAACTTAAACTTATCTATAGTAAAAGCTCATGGAATTATCAAATATTTCTCACTTGTTAAATTTTTAGATCATTTCGTTTGAAGAATGCGAAAATTTAATCAGTAAGGGAAACCAAAATAAAGAAAATTTGTTAAATGTCTGAAAAACATATGTTTAAGCCTGTTTTATTTCACTTATATTTCTTAAAGTGTATGCTCCTCCGATTTCTTTCCAAGAACTTATTCACCAAAATATGTATATGTATTTCCTGAATTTCCTACACCTCTCCGATTCATTCATTCCACCGATCCGATATCTTTGAATGCCAACATCAGCCAAAACAAACATTGAAGTTCCTAGAACTTCTCATGTGTCCGTCGAGTGTGCCGCCTGCCTTGAAGTTCGAATGAAAGCCACATTTTTATGTCGAGTCAGTAAAGAGATGTAAACAAACCCTCTGAGAGCATTCCCTCCTCGGCCAAGCAAGCTCTTATCGCTTACGAGTTTTGACCTTATGTAATACTATTACACTCCCGACATTTGCATAGGAAAATGTTGCAACATGAAAAGCTCATTCATTATTATTCAATGAATAAGGCTAATTAATTGAGATCCGTATATGATGATGACCAAGACGATGACAAAGAAATGACTGTTGTGCCATAGATACTATGTATCTTTTTTGCCGTATTCGCTGTTATGCTAATGAAAAAGATTGCCCAAAAGAAGAAAAAATAATAAACAGAAGACACAGCAAAAACTTTCTCGACTGCTGCCAGAAGTTCCCTCTTGGTTTTATTTTTTTCGGGCTGCTTCCGACTCGAATTTGGTTTTGAAAGTCTCCCAGAGACGATGAACAAAAACAAAAACAGAGAGTGGGACCGAGACTGAGGCAACCGCGCACAGACCAACGACCGAACTGGGAAGAAGAAATTTCAGTGTTCAGTTTTCAGTTTTCAGATGAAAAATAAACAAACGCCGAAGCTAGTATACATAGTTCGCTTTTGGAGCAATAATAGTGGCGGGAAAGCCGCCGCCGCAGAAAGGGAAAATATGGATCCTCTTTGCTTCTTATTTTTGTTTCGGAGGTGCAAAAATGATTGCCCCCTCGGGCACTTTCCATTTATTGATTACACAGCAAAAAATGCGAAAAATAACAACGGGTTGTCTTTATCACTAGATCTTAGGTAGATTGTTTAGTAAAAAAATATGCAAAGGTAAACGAGCCGAGTTTTGATTAATTTATAATAATTGTTTTTTATAAACCTAAAAAAAATATGTATTTAAAGCAGAAAAGCAGTTTCTTACTCACATAATTGCCATTGTACTAAAATATAAAAAAGGTATAGAAATCTAATAGTCAAAAAATGTATAACTTTAAAAATTGTTATAAAAATACATTTTCATCCACACCTTCCAGCTTTTTTTTAGAAAATTTATAATTATAATTAGTTCCTTTGAAATTTATAATAATGTAAAAAAATATTAAAGCTAAGCAGAGACCTATTTCAAAAGTTCTTACAAGATTCCCTTCAGTTCTTAACCGATAATCACTGATATTTCCCTTGGTGCACAGTATATGCAAAAAGGCTGTGTGCCTCTCCCACTCGTATCTTCAAGATACTGCTGCGCGTGCAGCAGGCAGGCAACAGCTGACGCTTTGCCGGATTTGGCCGAAGGGGGATTTAGCAGCCGCTTCATTTGCGCCCAAGCACGCATGACAAAAGACCAAAAGACCCCCTCGGTTTCAGTTTTGAAATAGCCACCATTCCAACTCCATCTCCATCTCCATCTCCGCTCCAAACTCACTCAACTGCTGGGCTCTTTTTTCTCTGCTTTTATTTTTTTCTTTTTCGCCAGTGACTGACAAGTGAAGGGGGTTTTGTGGGGCCAAAAGCTGCAACGGCCACAGAAACAGAAACAGCGGCAGTTGCATGACGAGCCGCCGCCTGAATGCAGTTTATTTCTTTGGCATTTTTATACCCTTGCAGAGGGTATAATAATTTTTTCAAAAAGTTTGCAAGGCTTTGAAGCTGTAAGAGATATAAGTTCTTGAAAGGCATCTGGGTTGCTCTGCCAACTATTCTCTTTGGTATTATTATATATAAGAAAGGGTATCCGACCTTCAGCTAAACGAAGGCAGCTTTCCTCGCTTCAATTTTTATTTTTCTGCATGCCTGGGATGATTCACTTGCCAGGTCTATGATGACAGGATGTGCCAGTGCCTGCTCCTCCTGCTCCTCCTTCTCCTCCACTTGGATTTCTATGGGGATATATAGCACTTAAAGGAAAACTCGGAGCCCACTCCACTCCACTCCGTCCACATTGCTGAAACACTTTCCTTAGGCTGCCTTTGTTCCGCCTTGCGGTGGCCTACAAAACAACTTTTCAAGATGCCCGAATAATGGGGATCTCCAGACCAGGGAGTTGAGCTGAGCTGCTGGCTGGGTGTTAAGCAAATGCTGGTCCGAATAAACAGCCGAGTTGTGTGCAGAAAACTGCACTTACATTTAGCCAAACCAAAGAACTCTCGAGCAGACCATGCACTTAATTGACACTCGACCCAATTGCTAGTAGTTCGAAATAAAAACGGAGAACTCAATTAAACTAATTAATACTCAGAGCAGGCATGTAGAAACTATCCAGGGTTCTCCTGATATAAAAATTATAAAAAAATAGACTCCAACTTGATGGAATGCGTTTTAAACTACATGCGGAAGATAAGGGTTGCTACATTTAAGTGAATCATTTGTCTATAAAAATAATAGAATCAAACAAGACTGCAAAATGGTAATTAAGAGAAAGATAAAATAAAATAATATAAATAAAAATAATAAGTAAAAAAATAAAATATGCCTTCTAGAGCTGGAAGAGCATCGAACTGCTATGTGAACTGTTGCAACAGGAGCAGGATATTACTCAGGTCGCCAAAAAAGTAAACAGAAAAATAAAAAAAATATAAATAAAAATATAATCCTCTGAAGTTTGAAGATGGTCCTTAAAGCTCCTTAAAGTTAAGGGTGTCTGAAGATCAGGAATTATTAAAGCTAAAATAAAAACAAAATTAAAAAATAAATACGATAATCTTTGCCGAAAAGGATTTTCTAGGAACAGACTTCAAGGCAAAGCTATATCCGGGACAACGGCCCTAGGCTCAAGCTAAAAAAAAACTATATAAAAAGCAATAAAATAAAATAAAAAAGAAAGCAAGGAGTTAAAAATAAAGTGATGTTTTCAGCCCGAAGGCTGCTAGCTGACTGAAAAATAAATATGCCTTCTAGAGCTGGAAGAGCATCGAGCTGCTATGTGAACTGTTGCAACAGGAGCAGGATATTGCTCTGGTCGCCAAAAAAGTACAAAGAAATATAAAAAGAAATTATAAAAATATAATCGTCTGAAGATTTTCCAAAACCGGAAGACAGCCAAGTGTGTCTGAAGATCAGGAATTATCAAAGCTAAAATAAAAACAAAATTAAAAAATAAATACGAGAATCTTTGCCGAAAAGGATTTCCTAAATTCAAGGCAAAGCTATCCCAGGACAACGGCCCTAGGCTCAAGCTAAAAAAAAGTTATAAGAAAGCAATAAAATAAAATAAAAAAGAAAGAAAGGAGTTCAAAATAAAGTGATGTTTTCAGCCCGAAGGCAGCTAACTGACTGAAAAATAAATATGCTTTCTAGAGCTGGGAAAACTTCGAGCTTCCGATGCTTAGACATGCAACTATGCTAATATCGATAGGCATCCAGCAGGCATTGCCAACACAGTTAAAAGTAACAGTTCTTACAGCATTCATTGCCAACTTAGATTTTGTATTTCAAAAGTAACAGCTTTTTAAATTTGATTTTAATTTAATTTAATTTTTTTCTTATAGGAAAAAGACTACTTGTAAAGTTTCATTCAGAATGCTTAAAATCTGAAATCAAGACAAACCTCTTATTGAAATTATAATACCTTCTGCTGGGGGTAAAAGACTTTATCCATTTTTTTTCTAGTGCAAGATGGATACAAGACCCTGCGCTGATGGGGCGTCCATGGCTAAGGTCAATGTAAGACTGGCTAAATATACAGCTGCCGCGTGTGTGTATCCGTGGCCGCAGTATCCGTATCTGTATCTGTCAGATGCAACATTCAAATAGTCGGCATTGCGGGCCACATTTCTCGTTCGGTGCCAGCGGCAGCGGCAGTGGCAGTGGCATGTTCAACAACCTTGAGTCAGGTTTTTCCACTTTCGGCGCCGCTGCTAGCCGCTTGCTGCTTGTTGCAACTGCAAGTCGTCAACACAGCGTCAACAGCATTTTTTTCCCCAGGAAAAACAGGCACTCACACATGCCTTGCAGTATTTTCCAGCCAGCTCATAAATTTTCCCGTCAAACTGCTTTCTAATTTTGGCTTTCCATCGTATGGAATTTTATGTTTTTATGCATAATTACGAGTAGGTATTACCATTCGGGTTGTGTAACTCTTCACGCGATCGGAGGAGCGCCGCGCCATTCATGCGTGGTCGAAAGCCAACCTGAACTTGGAGAAATGTGGCAGAAGAAATGCCAAAGTAAAATGCGGGGAAGCCCTGCAAAAGCCCTGCAGAAAGGGCAGACAAGGGGCCCGCAGACTTGGCGCTGTGAACTGGAAATCGACGTTGGCCCAGCAAGGTTAATTGAAAGTGGCAGGCGAAAATTGTTAAGGTTGCCAAACCGAAAACGGTTTTGGCCAAATTAAAGGGGGCAAGCAGCTAAACAATTGTTGCTAAACATCGGCAATTTAGGGCACAATTTAAAAGAGAGTTCGATGAGGGAAGAACAAGCGACAGCTGCAAATTGTAGCTTGAAAATAATATTTTTGGCAAATACTTAACCATTTACTTCAATTTAATAACAAACTGTTAAATGGTAAAAGATTTATGAAATTAAATCACAAAAGCCTGTAAGGACAATAAAGAGATGTAAATTATATTAATAATCATTCAATTTTTATTTATTAAATTACTTTGACTGTTTTAGTTATGAACTTTCAAATCAAATATTAATTCATTTTAATATTGTTTCCTATTTTATTTTGACGTTATTTATACAAACAAACAAATGCTTTTATAACACTAAAGCCATCTGAAAAAAAGGAGGAAAAACTATCAAACGTTTTTCCAAATAAATCATAAATAATAAGTAAGAAATATATACTTGTATTAATAAAGTTCCTTTACTTTCTCAAGGGTTTATATAACAAACAAATTTATTTCTTTCATTATTTTATTTCAAAAAATGTTATTAAAAATCATAAAAAGTCATTAAGAAGTATTCTTGAATAAAGTCAATGATAGTTTATTAATACTCATTTATTAATAGATCGACTTCACATTTTCTTAATTCCTTTTATTATATCTGAATTAAAAATCGTAAGGTAAAGATTTTGAAGAACCAATGAGACTTTGATTACTTTTTATTAGTACATAAGCATTTGACTGCCTAATTTCCCTTCCCAGAATCTTTAAAATGCTTGTAAAAATTGCTTAAGCGAATTCCCCAAAATCAGCAAATGCCAATCCACCTTCGCTGAGCTAATTTCCTCCGAAACCACCTCGCACCTGCACTCTCTTTTGGTTTAAAAAGAATTCGGCAGAAACCTTAAGCTTGTGAATCATGCGCCCTCGCTGACTGACTTGCTAACCCGTTCTTGCTTCGCTCTTTTATTTATTTTTTTATTTTGTTGGTCAAGTCAATAAAATGCTTTTTCGTGTGTGACCCACATTGCACTCCGCCCAAATTTATTTTCGGCTGCAAAGGTTAACAGTTCTGTGTGTTTTTTGGCCAAAACCCGTTCGTAATAAATCAGCTGTCACAGGAAATCGAAAAGAATTTCAAGTCAAATTTGTCGTGTGACTCTGCGAATTCAAGTGACACGGCAATAACTTTTCTAGTCTCATGCACAATTTTTATGCCTCGGCCATTTCCTTTGCGTCTAGGAAAAAAAAACGAAACATTATTTAACGGCCAGCGTATGGAGCGTACTGTAAGTCAATTCCAGCACAGGTTTTTCTTTGTTTTCCTCGTTTTTTTTTTTGCTGTATAATTTGTTTTCGTATTTTTGCCCCGTTGCCCGTTGTGCATAATAAAAAGCCGCGCTTGCCTGGGGAATTATAAAGCAAAAGCGCAGAGACATAAGAATGGCAAGAAAAAATCATATACAACATATTTATATAGCACCGGCACTTCACCGAGACTTTGTAAGTAATATGCTGAAAGCACAAAATAAGGCAAGAAACTTAAGGTTGTTATGACTTTTGGAACTGACCGTACTGTGTACCCTTTCCCAATTCATTTAAAATATTTTTAAAACTAATTTTCCCAACTTTAAAGAACAAAGAAAGATATGTTGTGGTGTTTTTTATAATTTTTTATTTAATAATATTTTTTATCTGGTTTTGACAGAATGCATTTTAGATATGCGGCGAAGAGTTTCTTTATTTGAGTGAATCAATTCTTCACAAAAAATAATGAGAGCCAATTAAGGAACACAAGGCTCTTTTTTCCAGCGCATATCAGGAAACCCGAGGCTTTAAGGATAAGAGTTCAAAATAAAAGATAAAATAATAGCCGTTAAAGAAATAAAAATTACGAAATTACGAAATCATATCAATATGAAAAATTATCTAAGGATCAGCAGAGTCGATTTTTACCTTAGATGCCCAAGTTGAAAGCTGAAAGCCAGAATAAAATAAAATACAAAATAATACAAAGCATGGAGTTAAAAATAAAGTAATGTTTTCGGTCAGCTAACTAAATAAAAAATAAATATGCTTTCTAGAGCAAAGCATAGAGCTTTAATATCAAATAAATACGTGTCCATATTCATGCAATGCACCAATATTACTCTGGTCGCCAAAAAAGTATACAGTAAATAAAAATTAACAAAAACAATAAAAATCTGAGCAGGACCCTTAAAACTCAATTCCTATGTCCACTCTCCAAGGCTGAGAGCCAAAATAAAATAAAATATAATAAAATAAAAAGCAAGGAGTTAAAAATAAAGTGATGTTTTCAGCCCGAAGGCAGCTAACTGAATGAAAAATAAATATGATTTCTAGGGCTAGGAAAACATCGAGCTTCCGATGTTTATACATGCAAGTATGCTTATATCGATAACCATCGATGTCTTTCCAGCAGGCATTGCCAACATAGCTTTAAGCTTAGTACGCAGACAGGTGAAAAGTGTTCCTAAGCAGTGCGAGAGAGCGAGAGGGTGACTATTGACCTCTCGTTTTGACTCAATGCTTAGGAACACTTTTCGCCTGTCTGCGTACTAAGCTTTAAAAGTAACAGCTCTTTCATAAGGCAATGTTAACTGAGATTTTTATTTGAAGAGAAACAAAATGGCTACCAAACTTCGGCTAAATTCTACTAAAAAAAATAAAACTAACTAACTAAAACTATATAACTTTTTTTTCTGGCTTACCAACTTAATCCACAAAAATATGATGCCAGGTCAGCGAGATCGTATCTGACCATATATCGCGGACTTTTTTGTATAAATCACAGCAGGCAAATGTCTTGAATTACCGCACTCTTCTAGGGTATAAACATAGTGTTGACGCCGCGGAAGAGAAGGGGTTTTTGGGGGGGGGGGCTAAACGGGGTATGCAACCTGAGGTGAGCAATCAGGCCGAACCACTCAACAAACTCAACGAAAACCGAACGGCGAACGGCGCAGAGCAAACCAAGAAAAAAGTGCGACTAGGCAAAAAAATATGAGAGTGCTTTGTGTTTTAGTTTATGCAGCGGCACAAAATATAGTTTTTTTCTATCCGGCATGCCCGTGCATATATGCAGAATCCTCTTAGCTATGTACACTAACAGTGTCTGTGTGCAGTCAGAAATCAGAAGCAACTAAATTGATTATGTTTGCCAGTTCGACGCCCCAGCAGCAGCTCCGTTCTTGCCACTCCCGACTTGGCACTGCAATTTCATTTTGAAAATTTCACTTAATTAAGTGAAATCGCCTCTAAGTGCATTAACAGAGGGAGAGAGGTCCCTGACCCATAATAATTCAGTTTCAGCGCGGAGAGCTCTCTAATTGCAGCAGGAAATCTATGGTCAGAGTTCAGCTAACAGCTAATTGCCATCTGACATGAGCGCGAAGATAAGGAAATTATGTTAATGGGGGAACTTTAAGAAGGAAACTGTCACAAGTCAGGGGTAAAAGTGATTAAAATAATGTTCAAGAGTGATAGAGAGCTTTAGGAAAAATTAAGCTACTTGGCAAGTATTTATTATGATAATAATGAAGACTATTAAACAAAATATAGTTTCTTATTTAAGCCCTAATAATAACCAGGTAATAATTAATAGCCACATCTTAAACATACTTCTACTTTTCTCGAGCAACCAATTAGTCAAAACTTTCCCTAAGCACTCCTGTCATTGTCAATCACAAACCACTTTCATATCTACCTAGATACCTAGATATGAACTATCAATTCCGATAACAAGACTCACTTGAGCCTCCTCGGGCCACGCTTCCACTTCCACTTTCCAGTGACAGTGACTGAGAGACGGAGCTGCTCCGCTGACTCCCCAAACTAAATGAAATGATAAATGACAGCAACTGAGACTCGAATGCCACAGACGATTCCAGTTGCGGGGATCGTGCATTTGAAACACTGGGAGAAAATGGGGGAAATTAATTGAATTTAAAAAAAAATGTAATGGCTAATAATTTGCTAATAAAATAGAACTCGTCTAAATGTTTCCGCCGAATTCGGTAGCTCCAGCTTTTATTACTGGGAAGAATATCTTGGAAGAATATCTTGGCCTATACGGACAAACGGACACTGTTGACACTGATAATGAATAAGAGATATAGTTTAGCATTTGTCACAATGTCTTACGATTAAGCAGAGTCTTAAAGTGCGATTCTATATTATTTTTAAGCTGACTTTATTGCTACATTTTATGCTACTTTCTGGGTTCTTACCAATCGTTTTTCTTCGTGTAAGCACATGGGCACACGCACCAGTTGAAATCACAAAAAGCAAGCAAGGGAAGCAACAAAAAACATATAAATAACCCGAAGCGAAACCCCAAATGAAATTCTACAACTCACACAATTAAGAGGAAATATTTAGTTACCACGCTTTCGCTTATCAGCGAGTGGGATCGCTCTATGCTCGGTTAAATCGATCAAAATGGGGCTCCAACTCAGACTCCAACTCCTCCTCGGGGATTACATCTTCAATGGAATTCCTTTGTCTGAAGCCCGGTTCTGTCCCCAATCCCCCGACCCGAACGTGACTCATCATCATCGTCGTCGATGGGGGCATCAAGTGGAGCAAAACAGATTTTAATGATCTTGCGGGGCTTCATTAGAGATTCGAGAGTGGTAATCGGAGAAGGTTCAGGCATTAAATATCACTTGTCATTAGATACTCTCACCGTAATTATTACCTGGCCATAAAAGGTGATTCCAGCTACTCACAGATTTATTTAATACGCTTTTTCTATTGCTTCCGCATTGCAGTGTGCAAGGAGTGGCTCGTGCGTGAGGATGGCGCTTTGGCCTACAAGCTCCAGTCCCAGGAGAGTGAGTATTGAGTAGAATGGAGAAGAAAGGGAAAAGAGTTAATAATACAATTTGATTTCCTCTTCAGTTAATGACTTCTACAAGGGAAATCGGTACAGAAATGCGGTGGTCCGCGAGGATTTTCCCACCGCCCTGCATGAGCAGATCAAGGAGAAGGAGCAGGCCCAGCGACGAGTGGATGCCTACAGGAGGCGTCTGACGGAGCAGTGAGTTGGAATAAGATTAACTTTTAAACTGAGAAAATATATAACAATTTTCTTAATTAATTATTGATTTTCAAGTTAAGTAAAAATCAAAAACAATTAAGTTTTAATTCAAAGTTTTAATTACCAGAGCTCAAATTGTTTTTATTTATTTAACTTTTACATTTCCTACAATTTTTTTCTGATAAATACTAATCAGTTTTAGCCCTAAAAACTTTTATGAACTCTAATGATTGTTATAAAGTGTGCTATTGTTCCCTCCATAATGTAGTTAATGAATTTTTTTGAAAGAGTCATGCTGCTACTCTTTAGCACCTTTTCAATAGAAACTAATCACAATAATATCGCCACAGGGAGGAGCATGACAAGCGAGTGGCCAAAGAAATAGCTGACAAGCTGGAGCGCGATCTCCAGGAGCAGCAGCAGAAGGAGCTGCAGCAGAGCGAGCTAATAGCCAAGCAAATGCAGGTGAGTGCCTATTTTCTTTCAAGTAAATATACGCCCTAAGCCGTTTCATTTAATTACAGGAAATCTATGTAAATCTGCCACCTGTGCCGCCGCCAGCCACACGCGACAAGAGCCGTCCGCCGCCCCGTCCCGCCAAAGCAAGTATACACCAGCAGCAGCAGCAGCAGCAGCCAAGCACCTCGCAGCAGGCCAGATACCACCACAGTCACAGTCACAGTCAGCAGCAGCTGCAGCAGCAACACTTCTCACAAACAGACAACTATGTAGGATTATCGCTAATACCAAATATCGTAGACCTGCCAGTGACAGCAGCCACAAGCACGAGCACCAGCACTCCCAGTAGAAATGCACAGCCCCACAATCAGGTGTTGGTGAGTGATGTTTTAGCCTCATCATGCTAGCAAAAGCAAAAGCACACAAGTCAAAATATTAGAAGATCATAAATATGTCCATTTTATTCTTTATCTGTATAAAAATCAAGTTGTTGTCGCTCTGAAATATATTTCTGTCCAGTCTCTGCCGACACACGCACAGTTTGCACCGAAAGTAAACAACGCACCAGTGCGGTCATTGTAATTCTGTGGCTAAGTCTATAGACGGAGCAACACCGCTTTTCCGCTCTTCCCCTCTCACCCCTTTCCTTCAAACTTGAGTACAGACGTACTCAATTAGAGATAATTCAAGAATATTTGTACTAAATTTTGGTGTGAGTACTTTTGTACTCTTTTGTACTAAGAATTTCAAAAAAATCCGTACTTAAAATAAGAATAGTACAAATTTGAGTACGCGGATTCTCAATTTCCGAACTCCATACTTCTCTCTGTGTAGGCTTTTTTAAAATTAAATACCTTTTTTATAGTTATAGCTAATTTTATGCTGAAATAAAAACTATATTTGATTTTTGTTTCTGATATTTAGTTATTTTGGTGTATTTCTTACACACACAAATGCAATTCTAACAAGGTAATGCAATGTCTGGGCACCCCTGCTTAAAATATCGTTTTGATCTTAATTAATGTAGGATTTGCCAAAATTTAAATGATAAAGTAGAAATTTGGTATTATAAAATATCAAAATAGTAATTATTCATATAAATTATAATATGTCATAATGTTTCTTTAGCGAAACAAGCTCAATTTCGGCTCTCATAGCATTGTAATATCCTTTTAATAGATAAAATCAATATTTTTTTGTATTATTATGATATTTTATCAAATTTGTATGACATTCCCTTGAAATAACTCAATTTCGAGCCGCACATCATGTAAATATTCCTTTCTGTGCACTTACATCGTCACGTTCGTCATCAGGCACAGCAGCAGCAACAGCAGCAGCAGCAACATCCATCATCATCGCCGGCACGTCGACCTGCTGGAACACACTCCACAACTCCATCATCTAGCACACCTAACACCTCAACCACCCCGCACATCAACACACACAACGGGGCTGGCATCGACGAGGTGGTGGACTATGCCGATGTTGCTGACAGCATACGCGACTACAACATTGCTGTTGTTCCGCCATCAGCAGCCGCAGCAGCAGCAACATCGGCTAGCGTCGTCGATGCAGCTGCCATGACATTGTCGTCGTCATCACTCCAGAAACAGCGCTCTCCCTCCCATGAAAATCTCCTAAGAACCGAACCGAAATTTCAGAAGCTGTCACCGGAGAAATACGATCAGCTGGTGGGGAATTTCGGGTTGGGTGCGGTAACAGGATCGGAATCGGCCAAGGCAGTGGAGCGACATATGCAGCAGCATGCCGATGACATCGAGCTCTATGTGGATCCCTGCGACTATGCCAGCCTAAGGGAGATCGGGCTGCCGATGGAGGAGATCCAGGAGATGAGCAAGAAGCTCAAGCAGGAGCAGAAAGATGCGGTGAGTACCCAAATACCTTTAATTTGAGAATCAGAGGGGCTCAGATAGTGCCTGGGAGTGAGAGGACCCCCGGTGCCTAGCCTGAGCAGCTCTGCTTTTCGGCTAGAAATGTTTACTTAAATTTTATAGTGTATTCTTGCAGTTACTGGCTCGAAGATTGCAGGCCATTGAGTCCAAGGACTGTGTCCGCCAGGAGCACAGGGATCGCATGCTGGCCATTGAGGCCCAGGACAAGGAGCTGGCCAAAATGCTGCAGGACAGGGTACGGAAAACCTAAAAAGTAACCACAAAGAAACCGCTCTTTATAATGAAGCTTAACTTCCAGGAGAAAGCCAAAGCGAAGCGGGCCAAGGAGAAAGCTCGGCTGCGAAAATCGCAGCAGAAGGAGGCCGCCGCCGCCACTGCCAATGGAAATGGAAATGGAAATGGAAGTCTGCTCTGTGGCACCAGCTCCCACTGTGGTCCACTGATGGCATTGCCACAGGACTGCCTTTCCAATCACTCGCAGCCCGACATCGATGTGGAGGCCTACTCGAACCCGATCGATGTGCTCAACAATAGTCGCGAGCAGAGGACCCACAATGGACCTTTGACCAATGGTAGTCTAACCCGAGATGGAGGATCCAATCATAGCTCCATGCAGAGGAAGCAGCAGCAGCAGCTGGCACCGGTAAGGGGAGAAGATGACATCTACACACTGCCAGTGGACAGCTGCCGGCCGGGACAGAGGCCAGTCTCGTTGCACATGGCAGCGGAGGCGGTGCAGCAGCTGCAAGCCCACAATTCCATGACAAGGTGGGTTTAAGATGCAGAAAAATATAAAAATATAAAATATAATATTGCCTAAAACCCACAACAGATCGGAGCACTATGGTTCCGAGGCCGGTTCCCATGACAGCTCCCATCACAGTGGCCAGGACATATCGCCGCACATGAAGTACTCCAAGTCCGGCGGCAATTTTGGTATATATGTATTTAAAACCGATCCCGGAAATGCCACGCTATATACTAATATCCTTATATCCCTTTTTGCGCAGATCAAAGTGCCAGCCCCACGCCGCCTTACATGCCAATTCAGGGTACGCGACGATCAAATTCAAGTGAAGATCGTAAGAAGAAGTCCAAGGACAACAAGTGCACGCATCAGTAAGGAAGCCTAATCAATCAGCCAATATACAACCCAATCCAATCTTTAAATATATAGTATACACATATATATATTTTGTACTCTCTCTTTGACAATGAAATTGTTCATACTTTCATCGATTTATTCACAAAACTTTCTCTCACCCATGGTATCTCCAGAACTTAGTTGTAGTTTATAGCTTAGATTCATCCAAAATCATGTATAGTTTATTGTGGTTTACAATAAAGAATTGATCGTAAGAAAAATATACTTAAGCTTGGTTATTTATATTAAAAAAGAATTTTGGTTGGAACTTTTATTTTCGTTGTTAAATCTAATTAAACTAAGAAAAATCTAACATTTTCACAATGAAATGTAAATTTATACCAATATAAAATAGTTTTAAACATTAAATTCAAAGGGATCTGAAGTACAGACATTAAACAAAATCCAATAGTACTGCAGGGTGATAAACAGCACACTACACCGCTCCACGGAGGCAGTCAACATCTTTGTCTAATTTATACAAGGTGTGTTCAAAAAGTTTCGCGAATTTTGAGTTTTTTCCAAAAATTATTTATTTATTCATGAATATCTATTGTGTCCCCTTCAAAGTAATCCCCATGAGATATTACACACTTGTGCCAACGGTTTTTTCAATCTTCAAAGCACTTCAAAAAATCATTTTCATTTTATCTTGTTCAGCTCCTCATTCGATGCCGTCTTTATCTCGTCAAGCGTAGCGTAACTTCGTCCTTTCATGGACCTCTTCAGCTTAGGGAACAAAAAAAAGTCACAGGGGGCCAGATCTAGGGAATTCGCTGGCTGCGGCATCATCAGTGTGTGTGGTGCAAAAGCCAATTGTTGGCCAAAAGGCCAATCTTCTCGGCCTTCTGAGAACATTTTGTACCACCGATAAAAGTTGCTTTGGTCCAAGGTAGCTTCTCCGTACGCCAAAGTCAACATTCGGCATTAATTTCGTTTTTCACACAAAATTTGATACAGGTTTTATGATCCATAGGTAAGAATCGAAGACAATCCAAAACGCGTGCAAGCAAAGCAGCTGTCAGCAATTAAGTGAACATTCAAAATGGTCGAGCTTGTCGGCATAAGTGAGAAATGTGAGCTCCAACCTAACGCCACAAAAAAATCAAAATTCGAATATACGTAGCCCGCAAAAATTCAAAAATCGCGATTTTTTGAACACACCTCGTATACTTCTTTTTACACATTCATTAGTTTGAAAAAATCCCTCAAATCTAACCTTTTAAAACATTTTAACATAAGTAATAGATTGATATTTTACATTTTTCCTTAGATATAGGGCTTAAGAGTAAATAGTAGACCAATAGATAGTCTCAGGGCGACTCGAACCCACGACTTGCTGTTTAAGAGACACATCGGCGGTGATAGATAAATTTTAGATCTGCAAAAAAAATCTTTAATTCTAAAAATAATGCTTAGGTTTTACAAAGGTATTAAGGTGTATTATCATTTAAAATTGACCTATCCAGCTGTCAAAATAACAAAGAAATAAACAAATATAGATGTATCGAAGCACTTCTTCTTGTAATTCCGATGCATAAAAGTCTTTACTGCAAATCCAAAACGGAAGACATGGAGTCATCAATCGCAATCCAAATAACCAGAACGACTGCATTTTCTGTTAAAGAAACTGGAAAGTCATTAAATAAATAGTATTCATTGCGGAATCCCAACCTTTACCTTCTCGAAGTGGTACCTTAACCCAATAGAGTACTTGCCCACTTGCAGCTCTTGACTTTGCCTTGGTCTTTTTATCTTTACTTTTTTGCTAACATCAGCAAGTTTGCGTCCAATACCGGAGATCAAAACTTGTGAAACTGGTATTAAAAGTCACAAGTTAGGGTCTCAGGGAATCAGCCATACAAACATTTGCACATGTCACTAACAATGCCAATATATTTACATATATAGTCGGGAGTCTTGGCTCTCGGATCACTTAAATTTTCACAATTTTCTGGCTGTGATTTGGGTGTATTTTTGGTAGTTAAATTGCGGCTTATAGTCAAGCAAAGAAAGCTAGCACATTGTATAGTATGATTTGTAGTTACTACTATACAACCTACTACCTCAATTTGCCAGAGAGAAAAAGGTCCTAGGTTTAGTCCCTTTTGCTGGGTGGAGTTTTGGTAATTAAAGGATTTTTTCGGGTTGGCGTTTATTTTAGTTTTTGGTTAAACAAATATGTTTGGCAAACAAGAAGAATAATAATGGGGGAAAAATCATACAAATAATAGTTAGTTATAGTTGAAAAGAATTACGATACGTGATGTAAATAAAAATTATTGTATTTAATTTTGCAATTATTTATGATGCAAATAAAAACGTTTATAAGATGGTGGTTTATTTATTTTTTACCATTACTGGATTAATGATTATTGATTAATGATTATTTGCTTTTTATTAAGTATTATTATATTATTTTGATTTTTAAAGAGCTTTATAATAACAGATTTCGGTTTGTTATTAACAAATCACCAGTCGGTTGTATTTAATTTAATAAATATTATTTTTATAAAAGTCACTCTGATTTTTTCATTTTTCTGGCTTTTTGATTTAACAAGAAATCAACTCTTTAGTAAGTTATTTCGTTGTTTGGTTTATTATGATTACCGTTTTAGTTTTTATTTTATTTATGAATTTTCCTCCATTATTATTGTGCTTTCAAATTTGTCATCTTTGATTTTGTTGCCAAAAACCAGTTGTTTGCATTGACAGACTCCCATAATGCCGGTCTTGTAACAGATATAAAACAGCACAAGTTCGGATTTACGGGTTTCTGTTAATGGTCCATATGTAAGTATGCACCATTTCTCTTGTGTTGGATTAGGAGTCGTTTTGAAATTGCATTCGTCTCGGGGAAGTAAAAAAGCAACCCCATCGTAGAGAAAGAGAAAAACGTGTTTAATCCATTTCTGTGAAGTTGTGAAATTCCAGCAGGACAAGAGATGTGACTTCTGTGCTCCTCTGAGTCATCTCTGTAATAGTTTGATAATGTATTCCAATTTCCATTTTATTTAGATTTATATTTACGATTTGATGTTCTTTCCAATTTGAGCTTAAGGGATTTTATCTGGAAGATACAAGAAAGGCAATGTTAGCAAGATACTCTCTAGGTTCATTATTCATTATATAGAAAAGGAATTCATTGATAGGTTGATACCTTCCATATATTTACGAGTAATTGTTATTTAACCAAGAGGCCAAGTAAGCAATTTTGATGTCTGTAAAAAAGAGAAGAAAAACATGTATGTTTAATATTGTTTATTACATTTTTCTCCAATAAAATATTGCAAAAGGAACCCTTATAATGTCAGTACTAAATAATGTATGATTCACTATAATATTTAATCTGAGAGTGACAAAGTAAATCCCCTTGTTTTTCTTAGGTTTTATGGTTTATTTTTAATATTTTTTACATAAAATATATAATATATTTAAAATAAATAAAATGAAATAATGATACTATGAATTTTGGCTTAATCCTCATTTGGTTAGGTTTTATTATTAATTAACAGAACAAATGTACATGAAGGTATTTCTAAAATTTCGTTACTTTATGAAAAATTTATCTGTATTTACTTATTTATTCTCCTTTTCAATGAGCTCAATCCTTGATTATTTTAATCTATTAATGCAGAGACTTTGTATATTTCCGCTTAAGAAGAGTGACTTGGAAGAGTGACTTGGTATAATCCTTGATTGCTTTTATATCCAATATGTATAGTAATGTTTTTAATAAAGTTTTAAGCCTATTGAAAACTGTTAAATCAAATCCACAAATCACTAGTTTAAGTCCCAAATTAATTTATCTAGAAATGTTCGTATTGCTTTTTTCCATTATTTGCTTGCTTTTCTTTGCACAAAATGCAATATAAATCCTGAAAAATCCTCGTTTGATTTGTTTTCCATTCAATAGTTTGATTTATTAAACATTCCTGTGTTTCCTTTTATTGTTTGCTGCTCTTTGTGAAGCAATACCACTTGCCTTTGGCCAAATCCTCAATTGATTTGTTTAGAAATGTTTTTTATTAAATATTTGATTACATTGTACAAGCACACACAACGCACACACAACACTACAATCACGTTTATGGACCGCGCTCTCGGCTCCTTTTGTGGCCAGAGACAATTCCACTTGACTTGGCCTAATCCTCGATAGATTCTCCTCTGCCTCCGGCCACGTAAGCCGATCGCCGCTGCTGATGCTGCCGATGGCTTGCAGTTCAATTCGAATTCAATTTGCAACAAAGGAAAGCCAGAGCGATGGAAAAATTGCATTACATATTCATCTTCTTTTCTCTTTTTTTATGCACGATGCAAGGTGAAGGAGGAAATCACCGAAAAATAAAAGAGTAGTTAGACACGAGAAGCATATAGACTTGCAGTACATATACATAAACCATAAACATACATATATAGGCAGATGTATGTAAGGAAGCGTTGCTGCAGCTGAAGCTCAGAAGCGAAACTGAGGCTGAAGCTGAAGCTGAACCTGAAGCTATGGCCAAAGCTAGCTCCGATGAGCGGCAGAGGCGACAGAGCAGAGCAGAGCGGCGACTGCGGCTGTATCTATCGAGTGTTTTGGCTATATGTGTGCTGAGTTCGGTTCCCATGTTGCAGCATGCTATATGTATGGTATATGGTGGTACTGGTAATGGCACTGCCACCAGTACTGCTGCGTCTTCACCCATTGGTGCTGGCTTGCCACATGTTTTTGCAGCTAAAAGGAAGGAGCTGCTGCCGCCAGCCTTTCGCTCGTCCGTTCGGTGGTAGCTCTTTCTGTGGCCAGACAGCCGTCGTCTGGAGCGCAGCAGTTCGTTGGCTGTACCTATTTTCGCGTATTCCGGCCAGGACCTGCCTCAACAACAGACAGACGCTGCCGCTGCCGCCGCCGCCGTCGTCGTCACTCACACACACACACAATGACGCGCAGCGAGAGCGGGTTTCCTTCCTACAATAAAAACCGGTAACACAGCGCTGCAAATTTTTGCATTATTTTTTCCCTTGCTTTATTTTTGTTTTTCGCAAACCCCGTTCTGTTTCTCTTTGATAATTCTCTTTGGCTTTCGTGGAGTCCTCTCTTTTTGTTTACTTTCTCAGCTTGATAGAAATTCTGTTTCACTGAACAAAAAAAAAGACATTACACATAATTTATAAAAAAATAATTTTATTAAAACTGTGTACCGATATGAAAAATATATATAATATAAGTAAATTTGTATCCCATCGTTTCGTGTATATTAATATAGTCTGTTTAAAAATGGTTGGTCTCCGAATTTCAAGCTAAGAGCCTGACATAAAGCCACACTTAAAATCTTTAAGCCAGGCAGAATTGGAAAGCCTGCCGCGTTGACGGTGTGTATGTTATGTTGTCGTAATCCTAAGGGATCTAGGTCTTAATCTAAAGATATATAAGTTTTGTTGTCTTAGTCCTAGGCAAACTACTTGAGTAACTCGCAATGTGTACAAAATATCACTCATTCGACACGTAAATAATTTCTTTCTGCTTTCTTTCCCAACTTAAGGTAAATTTAAAAATTTAACTTTATAAATATCATTCGAACGACACATGTATTTAATTTGTTGTGCTGCAGTTTCATTAAAACCTTATTATTTATGAGGAACGTTGCGTATACGCCGCGTGGCCCTTGGTCCTGGCTCATTAATCACAGAAAAATATATGTATATTTTCATTTCTGTCCAGTCGGCAGGATGCAATCATCTGGAAACTGTTTGCTTTGCCTTCACTCCTTGCCAGCGCGCCTTGTCAAATGGCATTTTTGCCATTAATTTTCATTTATCGCTGGCAGCAGAAATTGAATTAAAACTGCGACGTTTCAATGGTAATTTGCAGTGATTGGTTGAATATATTAAAAGGAAACTAAGGGGGCATTTATTTTGTTAGTAAATAAAACCAATTAAATATTCAGGAAATGCAACTATACATAGGGGCCTCATTTTTAATTAATTGCTAATATTACAGGTCTTTCAAAAAGAAAAATAAACAAATACAAGTTTTACCTTTAAAAAGAAATATCAGAAATATCCTCAATTAATTTCCCATTCTTTTAGGCAATTGATTTCCCTGCCTTGCTTAATTGCTGAAATGCATTTGGTGTCATTAAACAATTTTCCGATTAATGACAACTTGAACCTTGGCAAAAAAATAAAACCAAGGCCAAATCACAAACACACATGCAGTCAAAGCCAATGCCACACACATACGAGCACAGATGGGCACCTACACTCATGCAAGGGCACCTACGAGTGGCAGATTGCACAAAATTATGCAATAGACGGCACTCTTTGGCTCTTCTAACTCTTACATCGCACTCTTCAAAGAGAGAGAGCTGAGAGCTCGTGACTTTTGTTGATTCTCACTCAATGCCATTGCCATGGGAGCAAAGATAAGAGCGGGGCGGCAAGTGGAGTGGAGAAGAGAGAGAAACGGAGTCAACAACATCCAACCAATTCAATTAGACGCTGCTTGGCCTTCGCTGGCTGTTCCACTCTACTCCTTCTGTGCCTCCCCTCTCTGGCACTCTGGCACTCTGGCACCCCACTCGCTTCCCGTTTCGTGCCACAGACAACAACAAAATGTGGAGTTGCGCCGCGCGGTGGCAGTGGCAACCCTATTGCAGATGGGAGAGTTTGGCGAGTGCCAGAGTTGCAGAGTTGATTAACCTTTGGGCGTTCTGTTTTGCAACTTCATTCGTGGAGCTGCTCCGATTTAAATGGAGTTGGTGTTGGTAGCGGTAGTGCTTTTGTTTGTGTGTGTGTGTTATGTGTCTCCTTCTACAGTGTCTGTTGCTCTTCTTTTTGTGTGTGAGTGTTGTTCGCAGCCATGTTAGCAGCCATTTTTAATGGCCATATACGATGGTCCCAACAACAAGAAGAAAGAGAGCGAGCTCCGTATGTCTTCTCACCTCGCCTCTCCAACAGCCGAATCTCCAATCTCCCATATCCATCTCCATCTCCATTCGATTTCGCGTTCGCAGTTCACTCCGGCTTATGCTCCATTCACACTGAGCACTCAGCTCCCGAAGCGCCGAAGAACACATTTTGGTCTTCCTCATCACTGCTTACAGAGAGCAAAAACTCTATCACTAACCTGATCCGATCATATCATCTTTTTAAGTGACCTATTTAATTTCTGGCAATTTTTACTTTTAAAAAACAAAGGAAAATCTAAAAATATTCCACAAAAAAAAATGTATACCAGAATAATCTTTTAAAAAGTTAAGCTGACATCTTTATACGCTCAAAATATTTTAATATAAGCCCTTTTAAAAGAATTCTTTAACAATTGTTATAACCTTTAAGGTTTTCAATTTTTGGAAAGACCCAACTCTAAAATTTAAGAAAGAAATAAAAAACGACGCCAGAGTTAAGTGCTAAATAGTGCAAATCATTGCATACTTTCTGGCTTTGTGCTTGTGCTTGTACTTTACGAGTTGCTATTAACAAAAAACAGTTTTTCTTCTGTGCATTCTCCTCTCCTCTATTCTCCCACTCGGTTTCCCCATCTGTCCCGTGTTGTAAACTTCCTAGTTTTCCTCGCTCCTCGCTCCTCTCTCGTCCAGCGCTGTCGCAGTCCCGCACTTACTCGTGTTGGTAATTGTAATTGAAATTTGGCGTTGAAGCGAGTAAATGCTCGCTCTCTATGCACACTCCTTGCGTCCCTTCACGCTCCCACTCACATAGCAGAGAAGAGCGCCTGCATTTTTATTACAGTTGCCGCTTCATTTTGGCCAAAATTTGTGTTGTTTTGGCACTCTCCTTGCTTCGCTCTTCCTGTTTGTTGGTGTGGGTCATGGCTGCCTCTGTTGTTGTTGCTATTGTTCTTTCTGCTTCTTTTTCAGCCGCGTCATGCTACGGTTCCTTTTTACTTCGCTTTGCTTTACTCCATTCTTTCCATTCCCCTTTCCTTCTGTGCCTCCTTCAGGGCCTCTTTTCGTGTTTTTGGGTACATTGACTGCTCCTTTTTATGGCCGAGTCTGGGTCTTGGTCTGGCTCTGTGCTCTTTTCTTTCCTTTTCTTTTCTCCTTTTTCGTCTTTCTAAGCAGAAGGCACTTGCCTTGTTTTGACTGCCTCCGCCTGGCCTGGCCTTTCCTTTATGGGTAGCTGAGCGGCGAGATTGTGCAATATTATTATTTATTTGTCGCCCCGGCCGCCGAGCATTTAAATCATCTGCCAGATGACGCGGAAGAGAGTCCTCTGCTTAGTCGTGATCAAATTTTAAGCTTCCTCTAACATATTCAGCCCTTAGGTTCTATAGGAACCAAATCATTATTTATATTTAGCTGGCTTAAACTGACTTTCTCAATGTCCGGTTAAGGCTAACTCTCACTATAAATCCATTAAAGGTGGAACTTCCTTCTATAGGAACCAAATCACTATTTATAAATATTTTTTAATTGCTTTGGCTGGCTTAAACCGACTTTCTCAATGTCCGGTTAAGGTTAACTCTTACTATAAATCCATTAAAGGTGGAACTTCAAGATATGATAAGGTTTATAAAGATAATAGGTGCATTATCAGCTTTATAATAAGTGTATATTTAAAATTAGTATTCTTTTGATATGTAGAATTTAAAATAAAATATAAATTGAAAGATTAGCCAAATTCTGTATTTTTATAAAACCATAGCTCCAAAAGTTCTAACTGTAGCTTAAAGTAGTATTAAAAAATAATATTTTAAAGTAAAAAAAATAAAATATAGTCCCAAGCGATCTGTCCTTTCAACAACTCAAACACATTATTTAAATCTCAATTGATCGATCCTTCATTGCCTGTACTTGAACGTGAAGCTGACCCTGGACCACTCAACCTGTTCTACCGACTATTTCTTGGCCAGTTCCTTGGGATTTGGCGGTTTTAAAGTGGCAGCAGCAGCAGAAGAAGAGTATCTTAGCTTGCGATTTGTATCTGCACAGTCCGTATCTCTTATTGGCTGCTGTTTATTTGCTCGTCGCGTTCGCTTATTGAGTTTGCGTTTGCTTTATGTCTGGCGAAGGCGTTCAATGAACTCGGAGGAAACTCTGCAAGCTCTGAAACTCTGGAACTGAAACTCTGGAACTGAAACTCTGGGACCCCGATACAGACAATCGCTGGCAAACTTTTCGTTTTTCTCCCTTCCCGTATTTTATATGTTGCTTGGAGTTTGTCGCTAAATAGTCGCTGAGTGGTCATCGCTTACTGCAGTGGAGTGGAATATACCTAAAAATGTTGAAATATTTTCTAAGTAAAATTAACTGAATTATTATTTTCGTATGAATCCTGATCTAGGTTTAAAAAAAAACATTAAGCTTCAGTATGATGCTGAAACTCCAGTTGGGAATTCTAGTGCTAAGCCTTCGGTAACGTTCCTTGGTTGCGCTCTAGAGTTCTGTTATTATTATATTATTTTAGGTGACATCTAAGAAGATATGCCATTTTATAAATATTTTTTTTATATACATATTTATATTCTCAACATATTTTTTAAAATTATTTTATTTAATTTGGTACTACCTCCGTATTATGATTGCAATTAATTTTACTTAACACAAAATTAACCCTAATTGGAACTCAAAGAACCCCAAGGTATTAGCTAAGAAATTCACAAAAAGAAGGAGAACAATCGGAAGAAGAGGTGGCAGAGGAGAAGGGGAAGGAAACGCCGAAGATATTGAAATAACTTTCGGGACCAACAACAATGAAGAAGGCGGAAGATAAGCAGCAGCAGAAGAAGAAGCAGTGGAGAAGTACGGGTATTTTTTTGTGAGCAGCTTCCTTAATATAATTTCGCACAAACAACAAGCCCACGCAAGACCGAGGGCTGTAGAGGCAAAAGCAACCGAGCAACGAGAGGGACGCACGTGAGCGCGACCAGACTGCAGGCTGCCTCATGTGGCAGTTCCAACGCGAAGTAGCGTAGAATGACGCAGCCGGAGGAATGGAGAGTCAGCAGAGCGGCAGAGGAGCGCAGCACCGCACATAAGCGACGCCGGCAGCAGCAGCAACATGCAATATTAAAGGTCAATGACACGCAACTTGCAGCGCAGCAGCAGCAGCAATAACAACAGCCGCAATGCTGCCAAAGAGAGAGTCAACAAACACAAAGAGCGTCGAGGTGAGCTGAGAGCAACCCAAGAGCAGAGCTTTACCCCGTTTATTTTGTCGCTCTTTGGGTAAATTTGCCATGACTTTGCTCTCTCGCTTTTCACCCGCTGCATTTGCATTGCAGAAATCTCAATTAAACATTTTTTGCACTGCCAAAATATTTATTTCAAATCAAGAAAAATTAATAAAGATCTTAGACCCAAAATTTAATATTTTTCTAGCAACACCTTCAATCAATTTAAATCTTGAAAAATATAAAAAAGGGGATGATTATTAAAATATAAAATATAATTTGGGGTAATTTTAAAATGTATATAAAAAACTGTAAGTGCGCCTAAAAAGTATGCAATGAAAATATAAAATCCAAAAACTGCAAGTAAACTTTAAGTAAAAGGCCTTTTAATTTAAATTTCCTTACATTTAAAGAATAAAAAAAATCCTTTGTTTAAGTACCTACATTTAAGCCCAGTATTTTCCCCAAGTGTAGTTTTTTATTTGCTGTTTTCTTGCCGCACTGACGTTTTCATTCATTTTGCATATTTACACACACTGAGGCAGACAGGAAATACGCGCAGCTTACACACATTTGTTGTGGTTGTTGTTGTTGTTGCTGGTGTGCCTTTTGCTTTTCGGTGTCTGTAATTTCTCATTGTTGTTGATTGCATTCTACACCCTCCGCACACCCACAGCCCCTCCATTGCACCCTGTGGCAGCCCCAGCCCCAACTGGCTTTCATTCAAATCCCACCCACATGTGTGCCACAAATTACTTTTCAACATTTTCATATTGCCACAAGAAGAGAGAGAGAAAGAGAGTGACAGAGTTACAGTTGGGGTCAAAATAATAGCACCCCAAAAAATTACCCGTAGTTAATCTCTAGATTGTTCGCACTAAAAGGTAATTTGAGTTGCTTGTTAAGTTATTATAATTATATTCATTTGTAACTACTAAGGGGCTGTCCATATATTACGTAATCCCCAGTATTACCGTTTATAGTATTTTTTACATTGTAAAAAATACCATAAACG
>VNJW01004717.1:0-10273 GCA_008042615.1 Drosophila auraria | reverse complement strand
CATACTCGCAGGATGCCTTCTCTGCTCTCTCGGACCCAAGACTGATGCCCCCTCTGCTCCCTCGGACCCAAGACGTGCACGTGCGTGTTGCTCAGCATGTTCCTAGCAACATTTTTCGCTTTTGAGTGTTGCCCAACATGTTTCTAACAACATTTGTCTCTTTTGAGTGTTGCTCAACATGTTTCTAGCAATATTTGTCTCTATTTGTCAACATTTCCTTTTTTCCATGTTCATGTGCTGCTAACTTTCACCCACAGTTTTGGGTACCGGGTATCTTACAGTCGGTCACACTTGACTGTAGCTTTTTCACTTGTGTTTTTTTAAAACTGCCAACAATCATATTACAATTTTTTAATTGCAAGAAAGCTGAAGATTATGTTCGAATTTCGAAATATAAGGAAATATTTGAAATGAGTTTAACGCCTAGCTAGAGTGTCGAGATTTGTAGAACAAAAAAAGTTAAAAATACGTATTTTACATTTTTATTAGAAGATTTGAATGGGGGTCCAGCTAGAAGATGGTTTCTATAAAGAAGAAATTAAAAATAAACACGTTTTCCTAATACTTACTTAGGGGAAAAAGTGAAAAACCTGTGACATATTGTAATAATTTAAATATATCTTCATTTAATATTTTTTTCTTTTGTCGAAACTAATTTAAACAACTGTATTCTTAAATTATTTATATGTACATTAAATAAACTATTATATTACAATAACAAATCGATCGTTTATTTATTTACAAATTAAAATTCAGTCTTTTTATACCCTTGCAGAGGGTATTATAATTTTGCATCTCCGACCCCATAATGTATATATATTCTTGATCAGCATCACCAGCCGAGTCGATCTAGCCTTGTCCGTCTGTCTGTCTGTCTGTCCGTCTGTCTGTCTGTCTGTCGGTTTCTACGCGAGCTAGTCTCTCAGTTTTTGAGCTATCTTGCTGAAATTCAGCATAGTCTTATTTCTTTAGCACGCAGTATATATGTCGGAACGGCCGAAATCGGACCACTATATCCTATAGCTGCCATAGGAATGATGGCGAAATGATTGTAAAAAAAATTTTAACTTCTCTGTTTTTAAACGAATTTCTATAAATTTCGAGATAAAGTCGTTTTTTATAGTTCTAGAATTACGGTTTTAATTTCATTAAGATCGGACAACTATATCATTTAGCTGCCATAAAAGGGGTCGATCGATTTATATGAACAAGTAAAATTCCACATGTAAAATGTAAAATTTACAAAATTTACATAATTTGACATATTTTTTTTTTTACATTACCAAAATGGATCGATTTTCAATGATCCAATTGCTGACTGCAAGGGTATACAAACTTCGGTTTACCGAAGTAAGTTTTCTTTCTTGTTTATTAATAATTATCTATTAGATCATTGTTAATGTAGTAGGGTGGCCAAAAGCACAAAGAGACTCCGTCAGACGAATCGAAAGAATACATATCCCACGTAGAATGAATAAGAAGTTTTTTTGAGTTGATTTGTATTAGAGGTGGAGAACTATCGATGGCACTATCGAGCCGTCATCGATGGCAGCCCTGCACTATCGATAGTTTTGCACAACCCTTTTTTAGTTTTTTTTTTAGTTTTTTAAGTTTTTACTTTTTTTTTTTTAGTTTTGCACAACGCTCTCAATAAGAACTCTTGGCTCTACAAATAAGCTACTTAAATCTATTTTTTTCTTCGAAAATAACTTAAATGAAATGTTTTATTATTTTGTATAACACCAATAAGCTACAAATGAAATGTATTTTTATTTTATAGGATTCCCACTTATAATAAAGTTTTGTTTAATTTTCACTTTATAGCTTTTTTTAAATTTAACAGTTAAGGCATCACACTATCGATAGCATTATCGACACTACCGATGGTTTGAGAAAAACAATCGCTCGCTATCGATGGCGCCGACTATCGATAGTTCTCCACCTCTAATTTGTATGGGAGTTTAATATATTGGCCGCAGCGGGCTTGTACTTCATTGGACTTCACAGAGAGTAATAACCCTAGGAACTTAACATAAGTGGCTCTAGAGCGAAGCAAGTACGTTAAAAGTCAATGTTAATATACGAACCCGAGAGAGATGAGCGGGATTGCGAGGAAAGCGGCAGAGCGAGATAGTGCGGAAGAACACGAGAGCAGAAGTGCGGAGATAATGGGTGCTCCTTGTCCTGAACAAGGCCAAGCAAACAAGCTTTCGAAGGTGTCCGTCGTGTTTTTTGCTCGCTTCTACGATTATTTTGATTCGTCTGTAAAGAGTCATTTAAAATTGTTGTCTTTGATTTTACTGAAATGCGCTCTCTCGAATACCCAGCTGTTGCTGTAAAGCTCTCTCTGAAGCTGTACTTTCGCTCGCCGTTCTTCAAGTGCGCGGGATTTGATTGCTCTCAATCTGACAGCTCTCCCAAATTTGTCTGCTCAGAACCTACTCTCGCTGGATCGTCGCACTGACGCTGCCTATGCACGGTTTTGGACCGCTCTCCTGGACTCTCACGAACTACTCTGCTGTTGCTGTTATTGCTGCTCCTGCTTTTGCCGATCTTCAACCTGCGCTGGATTTGACAGGTATTTTTGAACTGCTCTCCCAATCTGCCAGCTTTTAACCTACTCTTAGCTGGACCGCCTGTGGCTACTGCCCTTGCTCTGCTTATTACGTAAAGCTATTCACCACTATCTTTTGTGCGCTCTCTTAACTTAGAGTTTGCATATAAACACTGGACAAAATGAGTATAATCTGCACCGCAAGGAAATGTGAATTTAGCGGAGTTATCACTGCTGAATCGTATCTCACCTGCTAGCTGTGCGAAAACCGTTGCCACCTAAAATGTGCTGGCATTGGTCATTATGGCCGAATCAGCGATCTTCTTGGAAAAATATTGGAGTGAAATAGAGGGCGAAATGCGCACTTTTATGAAACAAACTCGTAATGGTTTTCTGGAGGTTCGAAAGCAATTTATCTATATTAACGACCAATTTCTTAATCTGGAGTCTCTGTTTCTTGCCCTTAAACTTCTCAGCGAATCACCGAGACGTAAATTTGCAAGTATTAATACCCTGCAATTAAATCTGTGCACTATTCCTGCCTCCCACCTGCCAGTAAGGGATTCTTCTATCTCACCAGCCGTCTCATTCTCTGAGTCGATTGACCCAGGGACCAATTTGACCTCAGATCTTCCTGAGCCTGGCCTACCAGATGGATTATCTGTTGCTCATATTTCCTCGGCGACGGATAATGCTCTGGCTGCTGCTAATTGTCCAACTCGTCCGTCCGGAATAATCACCGATCTCATGCCGACTGCTAATTTTGTTCCTGTCGCTGCTGCTAGTAATCCAATTCCTGGAACGGTTGCTGATCAACTGCTGACTGCTGATCCGGTTGCTGCTCCTGCTTTTCATCCGATTATTGCTGCCGTTGCTGCTAATGATCCGATTCCTGTTGCTGCTGCTGTTAGTCATCCGATTCCTGTTTCTATCATGATGTCTAACATCTGCAACACTGCACCTAATGGTGTTGAGTGCGGTTCAACTACGATGTCCAACAATGCTGCCAGTACCTCCGGTCCCATCCCGTTCCTCAGGACTATTGCTCAGAGCCGTGGTCTCTCGCAAAACCATTATTGTTTCTTGGCTCATGCCGGAAGCCACGAACGATGATGTTAAAAATCACGTTTGCTCCACACTTGGAGTTTCTACGAATGACATCATAGTCACTAAATTTAATTTTAAACACGAGAAAGAAAGCTAGCTTCGGTAAACCGAAGTTTGTATATCCTTGCAGTCTGCAGTCTGAAAATCGATCCATTTTAGTAATGCTGAAAAAATATCATATTATGTAAATTTTACATTTTACATGTAGAATTTTACATTTTCATGTAAATCGACCGATCCCCTCTATGGCAGCTATATGATATAGTTGTCCGATCTTAATGAAATTAAAACCGTAGTTCTAGACTATAAAAAATGACTGTATCTCGAAATTTATAGAAATTCGTTGAAAAACAGAGAAGTTAAAATTTTTTTTACATTAATTTCGTCATCATTTCTATGGCAGCTATAGAATATAGTGGTCCGATTTCAACCGTTCTGACATATATACTGCGTGCTAAAAAAATAAGACTATGCTAAAAAATTTCAGCCCGATAGCTCAAAAACTGAGAAACTAGTTCGCGTAGAAACCGACAGAGAGACGGACAGACTGACAGACAGAGGGACATGGCTAGATCGACTCGGCTGGTGATGCTGATCAAGAATATACATACTTTATGGGGTCGGAGATGCCTCCTTCACTGCGTTGCAAATATCATGGCAAAATTATAACACCCTATTCAATATACCGAACCGACCGATCAGCTTTTGGTGGCGTTGTTCTTATTGCTGTTCAAAATTACTATTCCTCTGAATTACTTCCATTAATTAACATTGATCGCATTGAATTTATTGCTGTAAAAGACAGCGTCGGCAATGCAAAACTGTTCTTAACATGTTCTTATATACCTCCTTGATCTGATAATAACGTCTATGTGAATCATTTATCTGCTATCCAAACTGTTTTGTCTAGCCTAAGCCCTGAAGACCAACTAGTTGTCATGGGCGACTTTACCCTTCCTCATCTCTCATGGCTTCCTTGTGACGACTTAAATCTTCTTGTATCGGACACTCAACATGAATTTACTGACGGATTAACTGACTCTTCATTTGTGCAAATTAATCCCGTCAAGAATAATCGAGATAGGCTTTTAGACCTCATATTTGTAATCGATGTTTCCTTGGTATCGGTAGCCAGATGTTGTCCTATGTCCTATCCTGAAGATCCATATCATCCCACCTTATCAATATCTGTTGAATTTTGTATATCTGATAATATTGTCACTTCGTCACTTCCTACTAGTTACAAATGTTTCCGTAAAGCTAACTTTGATGGTTTATATTTATCTTTATTACAAACAGATTGGTTTTCAATGATTCTGCTGTAAATGCATTTAACTTAGCTGTGGACTCCGTAATTGACACTTTTGTTCCTGAATTGACTGTTTCTGCTACCCATTAACCTCCATGGTTCAACAAAAACTAGTCTTACCTAAAAAATAAAAAGTCAAGCCCCTTTAAAAAATACAAGAAAACTGGTTCCCCGCATGTCTATGCTCAATATTTATCAGTCAGATCACAATTTCTTGCGCTGAATTTGTAACATCCAGGATAATGAAAGAGGCTCACAGGACGCAGTCCTGCTAAGGGTTCTCAGGGTCGAGATTGGAATCGCGGATGGAACCCTATGATGAGCTACTACGGTAGCTCTTTCTTTCCTTTCTTACCCTTCCCTTCCTATGATCTCCGAAAGAACATTTTTGAAGATCCCCTAAAACCGACTTTAACTATATGTTAAGTTCACATGTCAACCGTGTGAGGAGTTGTAATTTAAACTCCCCACAAAGCAGTATGCAGGAGATGGACACTGCTAAGGGCAGCAGTTGCGGTGTTAAATAACAACAGCAGCAGCAGCAGACGAGCGGGGCAGGGCGGCGGGGAAGACAGCCCCGGTAATGCTGCCCATCTGGCGCCCAAAACGTGATTGTCTAAACAAAGAGAAAATAACAAAGAACGCAAGATGGGGAAAAGTTGGATAAAGAACATAAAAAAGGAAGAGTACGATGGCGTGGCAAAGACGCTGGGCATCCAGCTCATCGGATCTGTCGACGCCATGAGGAAAACCTTGGCAGAGTTCGTAGATGAACACGGTACAGACCCAGAGGTGGCTGAAACATTGGCTAAGCAGGAGGAAAGATTCAGCAAGATCCCAAGCATAAAAATACAGCTAGCAGACCCAGAAGCCCTAATTGCAAGCCTAGATGTCACAAGCATGCAGGACACAAGCAGAAGCAGGGAGTCGAGCAGGGATAGACGCCCGGAGGAGAAGACGAACAAGCCAGACTACGCGAAGGTAGCAAAACAAGTGCGCGAGTGGAGCTTCAAGTATGACGGAAACGACAAGCCTCTGGAGTTCTTGGAGCAAGTGGAATGGTATGTCGCAACATACGGCCTCGACCTTAACCTGATCCCCAGAGCGATGCCAGAACTCCTACAAGGCAAGGCGTTGAAATGGTTCATAGCCAACAACAAGCTATGGCAAAGCTGGGGGGAATTTGCGTACGACTTCCAAAATTTCTTCCTGCCCAGAGGTTACCTGGAGAAGCTGGAGGACCAGGTCAGACAAAGGAAGCAGCGATACGGCGAGAGATTTAAAGACTACATGGTTGAAATCCAAACCCTAATGCGGCCACTGCGAATGTCCAGAAGGGAGTCACTGGCACGAATCCTAGAAAACAGCACGCCAGCACTCCGCATATTTATGCGCCCGTACGACTGCACAGACCTCGATCCAGTCCAGTCGGAGACCAGCGGTGCCCCAAAGGGAATTCGTGCAAAACCCAGCACAAGCATGCCGGAGGTGCGGAGGGCAAGAACACTGGGCGAGAGAATGCCGGAATCAGCGGATCGTGTTCTGCTGGATATGCGGGAGGGTCGGAAGAAGGACGGTAGAATGCTGCCAACCGTCGGGAAACGCCCAGCGATCCCAGCCTGTGAGAGGGATCGCCAGGCTCCGCCTCGCAAAATTAGTGGGCAACTTAACAGCCGAGGAGACACAGCTGACCGCATCGGTGTTGATAGGAGGAGTCCAGGTCAGAGCGACGGTGGACACGGGAGCCACAGTCAGCTTTATAAGCGAAGCGTTGGCGGTCACAATACAAAGAGCCGGAACAAGGGAGCCCATTAAACGACAAGTACACATGGCAGACGGAAGCAGAGTCCAGATCAACGAGCAGATGGCAGTACAGATCGGACTCGGAACAAAAACGGTGACAACCCAATTGCTAATACTCCCAGGAATAATCGACGCGCTGGTTCTGGGTTGGAATTTTCTCACCAACATCGGTGCAGAAGTGAAGTGTGCAGGACACCAGGTGGCTATACCAGCGAGGAGACGGAACAATGTATGGCTAGCAAGCCAGCGAAAGAGATGAAGAGGAATTCCTGGAGGCAGAGTTGGCAGAATTCAGGCAGATGAAAGGACCGTCAAACGAAGCCGTACACAGCATCACAATGAAGAACGACAAACCGATCAAGCAGGGATACTATCAGAAGAATCCGAAAATACAAGGAGAAATCAATGCCAAGGTGGATGAGTTGCTGCAATGCTGATTATGCGTCTATTTTAGGCAGATCAATGCAAAATCAATAAAGGAGGCATATCCCATGCCACGGATAAACTTCATATTGGACCAACTGAGGGAAGCACGATACATCAGCAGCCTAGATCTCAAGGATGGATACTGGCAAATCCCCCTAGAGGAACGAAGCAGGCAGTTTACAGCGTTTACAGTGCCGGGCAAAGGTCTGTTCCAATGGAAAGTGATGCCAATTTAACTGCACTCGGCGTCAGCCACATTCCTACGAGCGCTGGACTCAGTAATAGGGCCCGAAATGTCGCCACATGCATTTACGTATCAAGATGATATCGTAGTGATCGGAAGGACGAAGGAGGAACACATAAGGGACCTAAAGGAAGTCTTTCGCCGACTGAAGGAAGCAAACTTGCGGATTAAAGCGGAAAAGTTTCAGTTTTTCCAAAAGGAACTGCTATATCAGGGACACCGAATAACAAAACAAGGAATCGCCACGGAGGTAGCAGCAATCGAAGAGCTAAAACCGCCATCAACCGTGAGAGAACTCAGGCAATACCTGGGGGTGGCGTTATATTACAGGAGACTCGTCCCAGACTTCGCAAAAATCGTGATGCCATTAAACGAACTGCTGCGCAAGGGCACGAAATGGGAATCGTCCCAAAAACACCAAGACGCGTTCGAAGAAGTAAAAGCGAAGCTGGTAGCAGACCCAATCCTGGCGTGTCCAGATTTTGGAGAACACGAAGGAAGGAGAAAAGGTGATATCCTACTCCGAGAAGAACTACTCGACCACGGAAAAGGAGTGTTTGGCGATAGTGTGGGCCGTACGCAAGCTGCGACCATACCTGGAGGGGTACCATTTTAAAGTAATCACAGACCACATGGCTTTAAAATGGTTAAATGGCATAGAAAGCCCTTCAGGCCGAATAGCGAGATGGGCCTTGGAACTACAGCAGTATGACTTCGAGATAGCATACAGAAAAGCCCAGCTAAACGTGGTGGCAGACGCTCTATCCAGGCAACCACAACCTAGACTATTTGCCAACCAAGACTATTTGCCAAGTGAAAGAGACGACCATATCGTCGAATGAGTCGTGCCCATGGATCAAGGACATGCTGGAGAAAATCAAGAAGAACCCACAGAAGTTTCCCGACTATATGATGGAAGGATCATTACTGTACAGGCCCATTCCACATTGAGCTGGCAGCGAAGACGTCGTCGCGTGAAAATAATGCGTGCCCCAAGGACTAAGGGAGAGCGTGCTACAAGAAAACCACGACTCGCGAGCGGCTGGACATGTGGGGACGAGAAAACGGATAGCAAGAATAGCGACAAGATATTACTGGCCAGGAATGCAGCGGGACAGGAGATCGTATGTAAGGAAATGCGAAAGTTGCCTGAAGTACAAGCCAAACCAGCTGCAAGCAGCAGGACAAATGCTCACGCAAGTACCGGAAAAACCCTGGGCTACAGTGTGCGCCCATTTTGTGGGACCGCTGCCGAGATCAAAGCACGGGAACCAGATGCTGCTAGTGCTGATCGACAGGTTCTCCAAATGGACAGAGCTGGTCCCCATGAGCGCAGCAACAGCAGAATCAAATATATCGAGATTCGGAGCACCAAAAGTAGTGATAACGGACAACGGGGTACAATTTGCGAGCAAGGCGTTCAATAAATTTCTCAAGGAAATGGGGATCCGCCATCAGAATACGGCCCCATACACTCCACAAGAGAATCCAACTGAGAGAGCGAACCGAACGGTCAAAACAATGATTGCCCAATTCACCGGAGACGACCAGAAATGCTGGGACGAAAAGTGGCGAGAGATTATGCTAACCGTTATTACGAGCATATCGGACTTCACCGGGTACTCACCGACGTTCCTGACACAAGGACGCGAACCCAGGCTGCCAAGCGCTTTGTACGACAAGGAAACACTGGGCACGGGACGACAAACGGAGACGCCCGATGAAAATTCTCAAAAGTTGAAGGAGATCTTTGAGGTTGTCCGAAGGAACTTGGAAAAGGCGGCGCAGGACCAGGCCAGGTACTACAACCTGAGAAGGAGGCCTTGGAGTCCAAGAGTCGGAGACACGGTGTGGGTAAAAGAGCACCACTTATCGAAGGCCGTGGAAGGATTCGCGGCGAAATTGGCACCCAAGTACGACGGACCATTCAAGGTGACGAATTTCCAGTCGCCAGTCATCTGCGTCGTACAGCACGTCTCTAAGAAGGAAAAGGTAGTACACATAAGTCAGATAAAGCCACAGAATACAGAAGAAGGGGTCGAGGATGTTACGGCCAGGGCAGAGGACTCCGACACACGAGTCAACAACGCGCCACAGCAAGAAATCAGCAGGGCGCGCGAGGACAGCGATCAGGATGTTACCGCAGAGGCGGAGGACTCCAACGACAGAAGCGACGAAGAAGGCCAGGATGGTACCGCCAGGACGAAGGACTCCGTCGTCAGCATCAGTCACACATCACTGCGAAGATCCAGAAGAGTGAGTGAGCGGAACCAAGCGGATGCTATTGCCAGGCGGAGGACTCTAGTATAAGGGAAGAGAGCAAGAAGACAAGGAAAATTAACGGAAAACGGAAATTAAACAACAGCCACGGAAAAAAAAAAAGGAAACATATACAAAGGTCCTGCCCACGCAGATGACGCGCAATGGGGGCAACTGCCTTTTGCATCCGAAGAAGGGAGGAGGACGATACGGAGTATCGTAGCACAGCGCGACCCAAGAGGGGCAGCATCAGCCACAGCCATAGGCGAGAGGGGGCGCAGCGCTGCAAGGCCTGCCCTCCAGCTAACGGCGTCCCGCTGGTGTTGTCGCTCTCTAGCCAGGGGCACCGGCGACGAAGATTGTCTTTGCGCACACGAAGGCACACATGCGCACTTGGAAAAGTGCGGTCAATGTGTGCGGACGCCCGCGCGGGTGCTCCGGCTGTAACTCGCATGTGGCTGAACCCCCTAGGACGGTTCAGAAGGCAACTTGAAGTTGGCAAGAGGGCTTACCCGTCGAGATCCTATCCCGGCAGCCCGCGGGAGGAGCGCCTTGTTCCACCGATCCGGAG